>JAFKAC010000092.1:0-229296 GCA_025766275.1 Lactarius indigo | reverse complement strand
GGCCGTCCCTTCGAAGCTATCCGTGTGAGTTTGTAAGAAAGCTCTGTGTTACGACGTCGGACTGTGAGAGAACGTGCCTGTGTGATCCGGCCAATCTTCCACTCGACCAGGAATAAGTAAACTCCGGGCACAGGGTCTCCGATCTTTTGCGCGTCGAGGATGACGACCATGTTGTCACCACAACACTCCATACCCGTGCCTTGAACATTCCAAAGCTGGCCGAACTCCAGACAGTGTTTTGCGGCGCTAGGGTGCATATCGGAGGTAGAGAATTGATGAAATTGTGCCTTGGGAATTCCTCTTCGCCCGACGGACCTGTGAATTACATCAATACTCACTCTGCCAATCTAATGTGACTGAAATGGCAGGGATACGTACTGATATATTATCGCCATAAGGTCGTTTTCAGGGGCATATGTGTAAGATTGGACATGGATGTCGCCGCCTAAGTTAGGGATGCTGAATCGGCCGACGGATTTAGATTCGTTGAGGAGGCGCAGGATGTCAAGGTAACAGTAGCCTCCGGCGAGACGGATACCGTTGAACTGGGTGCCGATGATGACACCGCTTTGCACGATGCACTTCTTTGCATCTAAGCCAACTGCTGATAGCGGGTAGCGTTGAAATGGCTCGTTGGACACGCTGAGCTCGAGCCAAGCTTTTTCCCAGGCGTCCAGCGCCTTTACCCTTTCGGGGATGGACATGTCCGAGACGAGAGGGTCGCGCAAGCCGTGAAGCATGGTGCGGATTAGATATTGCATAAGAGGGGACTCTGAGATTAACGCGAACAAGCGTCGGCACGAAAGGAAGCAGGAGGCGAGATCTGCTAGGGCCAATTTGATCGCTATGGACAGGAGGACCTCATCTGGAAGGTCGAGAAGGAAACATTTGGAGGCCATTGCATTCAGAAGACAGATGACGAAGTACGTTATGAGCTCCCCGTGATGGTGGTGGGGCAAAGAAGAGGACAAGAGGTGATGGGGAGGAATTTCCCCACAGCGCGCTTACTTACTCGGACCGGCGATTGCAGGAACTATTACATCGATCGGTCGGCAAACAGCGGGACCTGTTGTCTGTTTCGCCACCGCCCGCTGGATCCGAGGATTACAACACCGCATACATCGCCCTTTCCCCTTTGTCACCAACCCACCATGTCTGACTCTGATGGCGATTTCTCAGACGAGCTCTTGGAGCTTGCAGGCGCAACAGAGAAAAAAGCGCAAGCGCCGCGAGGGTTCGTCGAAAAGCGAAGCAAAGCGGCGGAAAGCTCTAGGGTGAGCTGGAATGAGTTCACGGTCCCCCCCTAGCCTTAAGACCTTCTCCAAATAGCGAAATGGATAGTACTTCGGATGCCGAGGGGCCTGAGAGTGAAGAAGAAAACCCTTACCCACTCGAAGGCAAATACATCGACGAAATACGACCGCCAGCGGTACATAGCCACACTCTCGCCCTGCGTCTAGGACACAACTAGAGCTTTATAGGCTTTTGGAAATGCCCGAAATAGAGCGAGAGGAGGTCCTTGCTCAGCGACTGGAGGAGCTCCAACGCATTACAGACAAGAGAAACCTTGACACAAATGCTGAAAGCTCAGAAAGCTGGTGACGGAGACAGCATCGTCAAAGCAGCAAAACGTGCGTTTACTATGACATTCTCTTCTCAAATAATTCTAATGCCCATTTAGGTCAGCACACCATTCGCGGCGCGACTAAGGGAAAAGTCGCGGAAGCTTGATGAGTTAAAGGCGAAACGGAGAGCAAAGGATGAGAGAAAGCGAGTACGTACCTCAACCTCACGTCCATCGCTCTCTCTCAGTCCTGTTTAAGTCTCGGGGCTCTCCGAAGCGCGACCGGTCGTCGTCTCCCATGGAGATGGGAAACCTCTGACGATGAAGAAGATGGACAAATTACCAAGTTTGAGCAGGAGGAAGAAAAGGAACGTAAAAACTCTTGGCATGGCACATCCGAACGACGAACCTATGACTCTGGAAGATCTGAACAAGGCGCGGTTGACGCGAGATTCCCTTGCAAAACACTTTTTGGCCCCTTGGTTCGAGGACCTCGTCAAAGGTATTGCCTAATGCGCTGCTCAACCCCCCTTTTTTCTGACCATTCACCTAGGAGCGTATGTGCGTTACCTTGTGGGACCAGATAAATATCGCATCTATGAAATTCATCGTGCGTCGCCCTTTGCGCCCTTGTAACCTCTCCTGAACTCCTTTTAGAAATTCAAATACACAGTAAACACTATAAAATCAATGATAACATCACTTGTAATTTGGCCCTCGAACTCAAGTACGGCTCTTCGATAGATGTGTTCCCTATGGACAAAGTTTCAAACGTGGACTTTACTGAGGTCAGTCGATATTGGAAGGCGGACCCCGAAGCTGCGCCGACATGCACTACAGGCGGAGCTTGGTCGCTTTAAGCTCACATGGGAGACTTCCCGCATCAAGCTACCAACAAAGCGTGAGTTGGAAAAGAAGACCAACCAAATGGCAAAACTCGTCAGCCAACCGATGACCGAAGTGGGTCTCGTAGCCGTCATCCCCTCTTGCCCCATACTCAGCCACAAACCTTTCAGAGCGACATTGCAGCCATGCTTCGGGCGAAAAGCCAATTGCAGGGCGACAGCGGCAAGCCACAGGCGGCCAACTGGGCAAAGCTAGAGCGTGCGCGGCTAACACAGCTGCGTACGCTCGCTATGCGACGCAACGACAAGGCGGAAGTTACCGTCCTCGACGCGCAACTTGCAGATCTGGCTGTCGAGAACCCCCCCGCGTCGACCGATTCGGCGGAGGACGCTAGCGCATTGCTCGCGAAAGTGAACGAACGCAATCGCAAGGCAAATCTCGAGGCAATTCGCCGCGCGGAGCTCCAGGAGGCGGAGCGGAAGCGCCGGGAGCGCCGACTTGGTACGCCGACCGCTCTTGACCCCAGCGCGCGGCTGCGCACAGTTCCGCGTTTGTTTGCGTCAAGGTATGCTTCCCCCCCCCCCCCCCCCCCCCCTTCTTTGGTTCCCCCCCGCTGAGAACTGACGATCGTGTCCTTTTCCTTGTCATACCCCCAGGTCCACCACGCCAAACCCCCCCGGTGGGTCACCCGCGCCAGACACGCACGCAACGCCATCGAAGGGCTCTCCCCAGGCGAGCGCCGCACCGGCGCAGAGCCCGTCCAAGGCGGGTACGAATGGGAAGGGCGATTTCCATGCACGCGTTCTCGAAACGATCGAGATTGATTTGGGCGACTTTTGAAGTACAGTGCTTTCACCGTGATTCGTTTTCTCTGCGGCTGCTTTTCGTCGCCTCTGCTCTAGCATCGTGCAAACATGCCTACCCATACTCACACACTCTCCACTCCCATTGCGTCTTAGTAACTGGTTTTTTCTTTTTGTCTGGACGGGAAATATTTTGGTTCTTTGGTGGTGTAGATATTTTTTTTTACCGTATTAGTCTTCGTTGGTTGGTCCGTGTCGCTCAGGCTCACTTGGAGCCTGCCAATCAGTCACGTCGACTGGTGATTTGTAATCTAGCCCCCATCCCTCCTGCACAGTTACCGAGGCGTCCTATTATACCCCGTCCAAATGGCACGCCCCATGTTCGTGACGCTAATGTGAGCGTGAAAGTGGAGAGGTGCGCAAGTGGCTACTGCTTTGGTTTTATTGAGACAAACTGAACCCGCGCATTACCCACAGGCCGGGTAGCAAGGCAGAGCAGAGGCCCCAGTCGTAGTGCGCCCTTGAGCTTGCACCGCATGTATATATAGAACCAGAACGACGCAGACGTAGAACTACCCTGGGAAAATGGTGACGGTCTATTTTCATCACCTGTGCTGAAGCCATTTTTAGCTAAGCCTAATCTGCGCAGAGTTCGGGCGCAATGTTCGGGCGTACATTCCGACGCTTCCATGCCTCGGTGACCTCGACCCGCATTATGTTATGCATTAATCCTCGTATGTACGATTGAACCGGCCATATGGACCCCCGCTGCGATTGTGGGGGCGTTGCAACGATGGAAAGCCTGGGTGAAACCTTTGCCAGTTCATCTGGTCCTTTCCGATCCGTTGTCACGTCATCGACAGCTTTCGTTCCACTGCAAAGCCGGCCGTCTCTGCATCGCAGACAGGACACCTGTATATTCCGTAAGGGTGTTGGCGGCCGGGCTATCTATCTACCAGCCTTTCGGAGCATCATTCTAGTGCTAGCGGGAAGCTTCGCTGCGGCCGCTGCGGCCCCATTTTGTATATTTTCTCACCCTACACCGCACATCTACCATTCTATATTCTCATTCCCCTTGTTACATACAACATTTCCATCCGCCGGCTCTCTGTCTGTTAGAGGTACCGTAGCCCGACTCGTTTCGGTTTCTGTTTTCGTTGGTAGTCTCAGTCACCGAGACCAATAATCCAGTCCTGCGAGACGTGGGGTACAAGTTTCACGCTATCAGAATGGAAGGAATGGACTCGGATCCGAGTAAACCCTTAATTTAACTCCTCCGAGATTAGTATACTACTGTACTTGGAAACACAGAAGTGATACGCTATCAGCACCTTTACTCATGAAGGGCGGGCCGGCATATCCGGGAGGGTATGAATAGTATCGACATCTTGCGTTTGCGATTGTTGGTGTTCTTGTTCTCTTCTCAATGTCCTCTGACGCCCCCACCTCAGTTCGACTCCCACGCACGACCGCCAATGGCACGCTCACGCGAAACAAGCCACCCGTCTGGGCCATCGACGCCTCGAGCCCTTCAGTGCAGACTCCGCTCCCTGCAAAGTGCTCGCGACATTCGCGCGAAGGCGAGGTCTGCTGCCAGGAGCTAAAAGGAGACGACGAGAGGCAGCTCATCGACCCAGATGTCATCCGTGACGTGTACGTACATTTTCTGTTTTTTTTTTTCGGGGACGCAAACGACTGCAGGGACATCGCTTCCCATGCCACCCCACCTCATCAGGAAATAGGCGCTCAACTCTCTCTGCAGTGTCATCGGTCTCTCAGACGGCCTCACGGTGCCCTTCGCGCTCACAGCGGGCCTGTCTTCCCTCGGAGAGTCCAAGCTCGTCGTCCTCGGCGGTATCGCCGAGCTCATCGCCGGCGCGATATCTATGGGCATCGGGGGCTTCCTCGCGTCGCAGGCGGAGCGCGACCACTACCGCTTCCTGCGGCGCACGACCAAGGCGCGCGTGCTCCGCTCGTGCGATGGCGAGATAGAGCGCGAGGTGCACGCCGTGCTCGGCGCGGTTGGCGTCGACGAGAAGGTCTCGCGCGAGGTCGCGCATAGCTTGCTCGAGGTCGAGTCTACCGCCGAGCACAGTAGCGGCCTGTCAGACGAGGAGCATGGGCTGCGGTGGAGCCAGTCTGTCGGCGTCACTGAGTTTCTGCTCAAATTTGGTGCGGGCCTCGGTACGCATGTAAAATTGTATGTTATGTAATTGGACTGACTTGAGTTTCGTAGAGGAGGTTCCCACACGGCGCCTCTACGCGTCCGCCTTCACGATTGGCATGGGCTATCTGTTGGGCGGCGCGATTCCATTACTGCCGTATTTCTTCATCCCAAAGGCACATATCGCGCTCATGTACTCGTCCCTCTTTACCGGGATCGTGCTACTGGTCTTCGGTGCTGTCAAGGCGAGAGTCACTGGTGCGGCGGGTAAAGGTGCTAGTGGATACATCTGGGGTGCAGTGAGTACTTTGGCCGTCGGCGGTGCGGCTGCGGCTGCGGCGTACGGCATAGTAGCCTTGTTGGAAGTGGATGAGTGAAATCATTTATATCCGTACGGTTTTTCTATTATACATCTTGTCTTCTACGTCTACCCTCAGATTTGATAACATACTATTCTACGATGCATTAGGGCAAGTGTAGTATTCCATATGTAGGAAGGAGTCTGTATAGTGCACTCTGTCCTATGGTTGCATCCCCTCTGGACATGTTTAAAATAATGAGGTGTCCCCTGCACTGGCAACTTGAAGTGGCCGCGACTCGAACTTGAAAAAGCCCCGTTCGGCTTTTCACAACGATGGTCTCCTCGAAACCTCCCTCACCGTACAATCGAACGCATCGCAATGAAGGTCAACTGGCATGCCCCTGAGTGCTATACATACACTGGGGTATGCGTCTTTTGATTCTTAATCTGATCACCCAATAGTAGTTGTTCGGTGGAATGCCATACAGAGTCAGCTTTTTGGGTCTTGAGTCCGAGCTCGGGAGCCTGAGAATGAAAGGGCTGCACATGCATAAGATAACTGCCCTCCGCCAGTTTCCCGAGCTCTCGCACAAATGGGGCTTTCTCTGGCTTTCATGCCCTCCGTGTCTTCTCTTTCGATCTGGTATGTGCTTGGTGTTGTGAATACCACAGGGGGTCCGTTTCGATTAATTTCCTGCATGATGATCTTGCACCACTACAGCACGAAGTCGAGTCTGGATCGATCGGACCCTTTGTCGGGAAATTGTCGGCGCATCGCAGTCGTTGATGACGTCATGTCTGTACAATTTGCCTACTTTTTTTGGTTTCACAAAGTCACAATGACGTGACAAACCAATGGTACAGCACCACCCACCGTGATACTGCGTAGTACTGCGGCCACTGCCAGTGCACCATACTGCGTAAACTGGCAGTACTGTCTGAAAAACAGCACTACCACACCTCTTCTGGGCGCTCCATCGCATGTGGCGTCACTGGTGGTGTCATGGCCATAGCTGTCACTGCTGGCCCCGTGTTCGTTTTCTGACGAAGGAGACTGCCTGCACAGGAGCCGTCTACCGCCTCTATAGTCAATGACGCGTCGCCTCCCCCATCTGCACCGCAGATGGGCCAGGTTTACCCCGCGCCGTGGTACGATCACACACATGTGAGGGTCGCTGGTGTTATGTACGTCGTTCACTTCCTCTCTTTAATGTCTTCAAGTTATTCTCTGTACGCTCATCTCTCGTTGGGCGGCCGCTGTCTGAACAGGACCTGAAACAACCCGGGCACATACCCCCCTCCGGTGGTCAGAATGACGCCGGAGGCGAATGTTTCCGTCGTGTCGTTCAATGAATATTTGAACGGGAACAATCTCACCAATGTACAGCCCTTGTGCTCGCGGGCTACCATGGCTTACCTGCTTTCTGGCCCTCTCCTATCCACTCTGCGATCCGAGGGGAGGGGTTCATTGTCAGCCCGAAGGGCGGTCTTTTTTTTTTTTTTTCTTTTGACTTTGACTTTGTGATCATCAACGAATGGAGTAACGCTACTTAAACTCTAGTGCTCTTGGGACAAGGTACCGTGACAACTTGCAATCTGATGACTTTCCTTTTTACAGTGGGCGCACATTCTACGAAGGCTTGGCAAACACTTGGATTGTCGTCCTTGAACCTTGTATCGACCCATCCCTTCAGCAATGTCAGAAAAATACTGGTTTATTGTAAGTGCCGACATCCGAACGGGCCCGTGCCTGGAATCCTGATCCTCGAGGGTCTTTTATAAGTCTTTTTTCCTGTCACCAGTAGAGTCGCCTATCCATCCTAGCTCTGTCCCTACTTGCAGTCATGCAGTGGAGGGTATCATCGAGTCTCGCTACGATTACGTCTCTTTTTCCCTCCTTCGCCGGTGACCTCGTAGTTGCTCAGGTCGATGCCCCGAGCTGCACTGACTTTGAGTCGTCGTGGGAATGGGTACGGCTTTACCACCTAATCTTTATGTAGGTTGATTTATGATCGGCACCTAGTCATTCAACTCTCTTGACCAAAATCCATGTCTAGTCTCGGCGCACTTGATGGCAACATGTTACGGTGGCGGTAATAATATTTTGCTTGTGTACGCCGCCTTGTGTCCTCACTGCCAGCAGCGTTTATTGTGGGCTCCCTCCTGGGTGTTGGAGATTCATATTCGTCTCCTACCGTAAAACAAGTCCAGGAAGCAAACTCGTGCTGGTGCAGCACCGTGATACTCAGTCTCATAAGTGCCTGCGGAGAGTGCCAAAGAGGGCTGTCTAAATCGTGCGTCTAAGTTCCATTGCATCGCTTTTCGCCTAACGCCCCTTTCACGATTGAGATGGACCCAATTTTCGCAAAATTGCACGGGGATAATAAAACCCTCCACGTGAGTCGGCCATCGCAGCAGGTTGGCTCATGCTTGGCCCTGAGTGGAGGATCTCGACACACAGGTTTCTTAACCCGGTACCTGTAGGAACACGCGTACCACAGTGGGCTCTCCTCGACATCACGGTTCGTTCCTCGTTTGCGCGTTCCCAAACCAACTTAAAAGTTTCACCTTCCCTCAGCGTACGAATATCTGGAGTGCCACCGCGGCGCGAAATGTAGGCGGTAAGCAATCCAAACCTCTCCCCTTTACGATTCTTTTACGATTCTTGTCTAATCGGCCGACTCTCAGACACTCCCGAGATCCTTCCAGGTGCTCTTATCCGTACCTCATCTGGGGGCGGGCCAAATACAGGTGCTATCGCAGGCGGCGTCGCTGGTGGCGTCATAGTGATGGCCGCCGTCGCCGGCCTTGTGTTCGCCTTCTGGCGAAGGCGACGGCGCGTGCAGAAGCCATCTGCCACGACCGTGGTCGAGGACGCGCAGCCTCCATCTGCATTGCAGCTGGGCCAAGTTCACTCTGTGCCCTCGTACGGCCACACGCAGGTGCCGCACTGGCAGGCGATGTTGAACGTGCGTTGTCTCCTCGGCGTCTTGTTCTTTATGTACTCATCTTTTTTTCGTGGTGGTGGTTGCGGCGCCAATAGGGGGCGAACAACATGACCACTTACCCCCAGCAGCAAGAAGGTGTACTAACCTCAACACCGAACGGGAACAATCCCAATAACATGCAACCCTTGCGCCTGCCAGTGCAGGGATACCATGGCCTGCCTACGGTCTGATCCTCTCCTATCCGCTCTGCGATCCCCAGACACCCATCGTATCCTTTTTTTGACTTTGTGGTCGTCAACGAAAGAGGACATTAGGAACCACGCGTGCGTGTTGTATGGACACAAAAACTCGGATCAATCGGGGGCACACGAAGACTCCAGTAGCCGTCGTAGTTGTAGGGACCGCCTTGTTAGCCTCTTTCGGACTACTGTGCTGGAAAACCGACATTCGCGTCTACATATATCGGACTCACCAAAGTTTTTCTTTGTCATGTGAATCAGGGCGAAACGCAACATAGACGCCAGAACACTTGGCAAAGGGTCTGGTGACGGCTGACCATATGACAACCTCCATTTGTTCAGTAAGCGTGGGGCATTCGGTCGTCTTGTCGGGAAAGCACGAAGTCTTGGCACACATGATTATCATCCTTGTACGCCATTTATTCCTTGATGGTCAAGAGAAGCATTCTTGTCCCTGTATACGGGCGACTGACAGATATCAATGACTGAACTTCACTGTGCCCGGACCTGGAAGCCTGATCCTTTAGCGTCTTTTATAAGGTATCATCCTGCCACTAGAGTGACTTATCGACCCTAGCTTTGTCCCTACTTGCAGTCATGCAGTGGAAGTTATCTTCGAGTCTTGCTAGGATCACGTCTTTTTTTCTCCTCTTAGCCGGTGACCTCATAATTGCTCAAATCGATGCCCCGATTTGCACTGACACAGTGTCGTCGTGGGGATGGGTACGGCTTTACCGACTATTCTCTCTATGTGAACTGGTTTACAATAAACATCCAGTCATTCAACTCACTTGACCAAGATCCGTGTCTAGTCACAGCGTATATGATGTCAACATGTTACGGTGGCGGTAATATATTTTCAAACTCTGCGTGCACCGCCTCGTGTCCTCACCTCCAACAGCGTTTATCGTGGGCCCCATCCTCGGTGTAGGACATTCATATGCGGGCCCTAGCAGGGAAGAGAACCTAGAAGCAAACCCGTGCTGGTGCAACACTGTGGCATACAATCTCATAAGTGCCTGCGCCAATTGTCAAGGAGGGCTGTCGTTATTGTACAATCTAGTTCCGTCACGCGACATTTCACCTACTAATTTCCCTTTTCCCCATTCAGGTGGTCCGAATATCACCGAAATTGTACGAGCATCCTGAACCCCTCTACGTGAGTCGACCATTGCGTCACTGGCTTAAGTCTGGTCTTCACCCTGACCGGCGCCGCCTGATTTCCACACAGATTTCCCAACCCAGTACCTGCCGGAACACGCGTACCACAATGGGCTCTCCAGGACACCTCGGTTCGTTTCCCCGCTGGCCCCCTTCTCAAAGACCCAACTTGATTGGCGTCTCCCTTCCACAGCGTTACAGCATCTGGAGTTCCGGCTCTGCGCGACTTATCGGCGGTATGCAATTAAACCTTCTCCCTTTACAGTTCTCATCTGACCAACTGTCGTTCCTTAGATGTCCCGGAGATCTTTCCAGGCGTACTGATCAACACCCCACCCATTTCTACCACAAGTTCATCCTCTCCCACCTTCGTGCCCGCACCCACCTCACCCTCGTTCACCTCTTCCGCGAGCGGGTTGTACAACGGCGCGTTCGCGGGCGGCGTCATATTTCGCATCACGGCCATAGCTGCCATCGTAGGCCTCCTTTTATCACTTTTTTCTGGGCTCTTGTGATCTCCTGGTGACGCCAGCTAAAGTCGTGTGCGTGTGCGTGCGTGACTTGGACTGTGTCTGTTTTTTTGATGACGGGTGATACGGACTAACAGCACGTTTGCCTGCCACTTATTTGTTCGTTGTCCTTGACTGCGGCATTATTTCCTCAGGAATCCCATACTCTACACCACCAGGAAGGCGAGGCTGAACCCAGTGGTGGTTGCTCTACGATTACACCGTTCCATGTCATCTTACTATCGCACGATTGATATTCTCGGGGCACCCCGTCGTGTTCTCTGCCTTCTCTCTTACTTGATCCTCCGCCCAAATAAGTGTGGATCAATTTGACCAAGTAGACTATGTGATATACTACTAGTAGTCCGCACTGATAAGCAAGGATCGTATTGTTTTTTTTGTGACTTGGGGACACCAACGAAAAGGTCAAGGAAAGGGTCAAGAAAACGTGCTCTTCCAAGTGCTCTCTGACAACCACCGCTGTTAGTTATATCGTGACGGACAAGTTGGTAGTTCAATCGCGGTCACACGAAGTTGTCGTAGTGGATGGGGATGAATCTGGGGCTTGATCTGGGGGTGCTACTAGTGATTAGGCGCCAGTACTCTTGGCAAAAGATTTCAGTGACAGCCAGCCATGTGATGACCTTCCTTTTACAGTAAGAGTGGGGTTGTGTCACAAAAGCACGAAGACTTGGCACACACATGATTGTCGTCCCTAATGGTCCAAAGATGCATCGCTTGCGCCAGTACCAGTGAATGGGTAATTGACGGGCCCAGAGACCTGATTCTCCTGGGTCCTTTATAAGACCTAGCTATGTCACTACAGCAATCTCTGGGACCCACTTATCGATCCTACTTTTGTCCCTCCTCGCAATTATGCAGTGGAGGACGTCGCCAAGCCTCGCTGTGGTCGCATCGCTTTTTTTCCTCGTCACCAGTGACCTGGTAGTTGCTCAGATTAGTGCTCCTAGCTGCACTGACGTAGTGTCGTCGTGGAAATGGGTACGGTTTATTGCCCATTCTTCATTCGGGCTGGTTTATGATCGACACCCAGTCGTTCAACTCTCTTGGCCAAAACCCGTGTACAATCACAGCGTACATGATGTCGACATGTTACCGTGGCGGTAATGTGTTTTAAAACCCTTGTGTGGTTCGCATCACGTCCTCACCTCCGGCAGCGTTCGCCGTGAATCCCCTGGGTCTGGGAGATACTGCATATGCGGGCCCTAGCAGACAAGAAGTCCAGGAAGCGGGCTTGTGCTGGTGCAACACTGTGGCATTCAGTCTCATAAGTGCCTGCAGTGAATGCCAAGGAGGCCAGTCGTTATTGTACGTCGAGTTCCATTGCACTGCCTTTCGCCTAATATTCTATTTCGTGATTCAGCTGGTCCGAATATCGCCAAAATTGTGCAAGAACCCTGGAACCCTCTACGTAAGTCGACCGTTGCGGTATATTGGCTAATATGTGGTCCCAGCCCGGGGTAGTGCTGAATTTCCCACGTAGATTCCCCAACCCCGTACCAGCAGGAACACGTGTGCCACAATGGGCTCTCATTGATATCACAGTTCGTCCCCCACAAGCCCCTCCCCCAAAACCTAATTAACCCCTCTCTACAGTTTGTGAACTTTTGGAGTGCCAGTACGGCTCAGCTTGTTGGCGGCAAGCAATAAAACCTTTCTCCTTACCGTCCTCGTTTGACCGACCATCTTTGTTTAGACACCCCCGAGATCTTTCCAGGGCAACGGATTGACACTCCAGCCACCTTTACTATAAAGTCTACCTCTAGCCCCTCGCCCACATTTACAACAAGGTCAACCTCCATCCCCACGCCTACCTTTACCATTAGCCATACCTCCAGCACCTCTTTTCCCACCGTGCCAGAACCTACTTCCCCCTCGTTCACTTCTTCCGGGATCAGGTTGAACATGGGCGCCAACACCAGCAGCGTCGCCCGTGGAATCATAACCATGGCTGCCGTCTTTTTGTCGCTTCTTCTCGTCTTTCTGTGATCGCCAGCTAAAGCTGCGTGCGTGCGCGTACATGTGTGCATGTGTCTGTGTGTCTGTTTTCTTGTTAACAAGTGACGCGGATCCAATAATCGAACATTCACATTTCTTGTCATTTGTTCGCGATCCTTGGTTGTGACGTTATTCCTTTGCGAGGGCTACACCTTAACATACCAAGAAAGTGAAGTGTACTAAGGTTCATTGAATGGAAACCCATTGGTTGCTATGCTACTACGGCGCGGCAACACCATCATATGTGTGCACCTTGCTATCGCGCAATCGATATTCTCGGGCTCCGCCTCAAGCTCTCTTATTGGTTCTTCATCTACAGGAGTGAATCAAATAGGCCCTGTGGTATATCCTTCACTAATAAACTCTGTCTGTTGGCACTGCCATACTCTACATCCAATGGCGCACATCCACAGTACTGTCCCAGTGTATATAGCCTTAGTTTTCTGCCTTGAAATAGGCAAACATAACCTCACTCATTTTTCTAAATCTCTTGCGTAACTTCAATACTCCGCCGTTGGAGATACTCGCAGTAGTTTCGCTCATCGAGCCACAGACCAAGCACAGACTCCAGGAACCCAGGAACAGCGAAAGCGGAGCGGCGTGGTGAGTGACTTGGACCTCCGCTTATGTATTGCTTGCGCCGTATTTTCTTAGGTCCTCCAGCCAAACTCAAGTTCGGAAGAACGCGAAATCATGGGAGGATGGGCCCAGCGCAATGGCAAAATCCTGAGCCAGTGTGAAGTCAGCCGGCACTGGCAACTGGGCCGTGAGTGAGTGGGTTTCTGTCTTTGGGAGTCACCGTGTTAAGTTCGGGATGGCACCGGGAGGCAAGGGTACAGGCGCATAGTGCATGTAATAGGCAGTAGTGAGAAAATATCTGAGCGGGCGGACTGCACAGAAACTAGCAAGGAAACTAGGCAAAAGCACGAAGTACTTGCTCGATCGAGGATGAGAGGTTTGTGTTTCCGAGGCGAGGTCGCGACGGGCGGGTAGGAGCGAGTTGATGAAGATCGGAAAACATAGTCTCATCACCGATCCTGGCAATCACTGAGCGTGTGGGACAGGCAAGATAAGTGTTCTGGTTCCTTGATCCAGTCAAGAGCTTGGGAGGACAGGTGGCAGGTGGCAAGAAGAAAAAGAGGAACAAGCATGTGCCGCATCGTTCGTTCACTCAAAGAAAGGCTATGTTATGCTGTAGCGAGTCCGAGTCAAAGACGCTGTGTACTGTACGAGTTCAACAATTAGGTCAGCGACCCTTTTTAGGAAAATGTCAGGTGGACACGAGGAGGATGGATATCAGCGAGATATGAGAAACGCATGCAGGAACACAAATGCTCAGCAGGAGCAACAGAGGGGGATTGAGCGGGGTGCTATCTTTCCCGAGAGGAGGGCTGTACCCTTATATACATGAAAACAGTCCGGTATCCAAAGTAATATAATGCGCCTTGAGGCTCGCTAGGCTGTATCGAGCCTGACAGGTTGCGGTGAGTGCGGAATAGGTAGTTGTGGTCGGATGGCGGGTATGGCTTGGGGTATGGTGAGAATAAGTGGTTTCGAGCCTAACGCAAGGGTGTCCCTTACAATGCCGCCGCTCCTTCGTCGCTCCGGCATAGACCTGCCAATTTTCCGGGTGAACAGAAAGTCCTTGTGTGCATGAAAAAAAAAATTTCAAAAGGTAGCATTACCATGGTACACATATCTTGCTTTTGTTTCTCCCTTGGCATATCAGATAGTTAGCGGGTCTGAGGCGGAGCGAGGAATGAGCGCAGGCTTAGAGCATAATCTTTGTGCGAGCGCACAGGGCGGAACGTGGCCCATCCCTTTCTTCCGTGCTGCCACTTGTCCATCCATTTCCTCTTGCATTTCCTCAACCAGTTCAAAGAACCGTAACACTCTCTTCTTGTTTTTCACCTGCCCGCCACACCCTAGAAGTAAAACCTGCCAAAAGGATCGATGAAGAAGCGGTTTTGTCCCTCGCGCATCGGCACACTCCGGGAGGCTTCCCACCCGCCCGTCGTGACCTCGACTCGGACACAAACCACCAAATATTTGATAGAAGCACTTCGTGCTTCCGCCCAGTCTCTACTAGCGCATGGACTATCACACTTAATCGTTTACCGGCCCTCATTCCCTTTCGATCTTAGTCTGCTTCTAGCACACCTGCTCGTTCCTTAATCACAATGTTTTTGTCTTCGTGCCCCATACCGTGACCGCGCGGCTAGTCGAACGTTTTTTCACGTTTGCCCCCTCGCTCTCTTGTTCAGTGCCGCGCGAGCATGCGTCCTCAGTAAGACAAGGTAAGCGACCCACAAAGATCGTCTTATAGGGTGGTGAAATCACATACAAGATCGCTGGGAATACGGTTGTCATTGATTTATTCCAGCTTAAGGGTGTTGGATAACCCAACGGTTCCGTTCCATTAGATAAATGGTCAGTTTTTGGCATATCGCGTGACCTCGGTATTATCCGAGAAATGCGGGACCCTGCCATCAATCTTCCCATCAAACATACGGACTTATCTGGAGCTCCTCACTGGCAGCAACGTAGATTGTTCTACAAGACCCAATATTCTGATGACACGTCCTTAGTCAGTACTAGTCAGTATCCACATTCACCACTGAACATGTGATTCATCCCTGAGTGCCACTGTAGATGGTCGTGGTCGTGCGGCCTTTTAGTCAGTCGGATAATCTCGGATTATTCGCAAAAATGCAAAAGAACCATGAATCCCTCCCTGGCCACGTGATTTAACCATCGCAGCAGGTTGTTTGATCTTTGCCTGGCCTTGAACTACGGATTTTTTTTTTTTGGATCCTTTTGTATTCCGGAGTGCGCATCATAGATACAGACCGGTCGCAGTAGAACTACAGTTATGAGAAATGGTGGTATGGGTGGCCCGAGACGTAAGTAAATAACGAGTCAGGAGAAAAGGTTAGGTGGTACCCCCGTAGGGGCGTGAAACATAGGAGGCAGGGTGGTCAAAGTAGAAGAAAAGATAAATAGACGCGATACCTTTACCTAGTCGGGTTCAGGTGGCACATCGGGAGGAGGCGAGCCGGATTCCGGGCAGTGAACTACGGATTTCCATACATAGGTTTCCTAACCCGGTACCCACAGGAACACGTGTACCACGGTGGGCTCTCCGAGACATCACTCCATCACAGTTCGTTCCTCTGCTAGCGTCTTCCCTCTTCCCCCCAAATCCGACTTAACTGCTATCTCCTTCGGAGTCCTTCCCTTGGTGTGTGAATCTCAGGAACGCTATTGTACCATGGTGCTCACTGTCGGCAATATGCAATCAAATGATCTTTACTCTGTTCCCATCTGACCGGTTGTCGCTCCTCAGGCATTCCCGAGACCCTTCCTGGGGAACTGATCGGCATGTCGACCTCCTCAAGTGTTGACCCTACCTCCAGCACCTCATCTTCTGCGCAGGCCTCGACATCGCCAGCGGCGTCGCAGACGAGTCAGATTCGCCCCATGCCGTCTTACTACCACATGAAGAGGTCGCTGATGACATTATATATACATTTTCTACCCGTTCCCTGTGCGCTCATATCCTATCTGGCGGTGATACTGGTTGCGGTGCGAACAGGTCCCGAACAACCCGAGCACGTCCCCCCGCGGCAAGAAAGCGTACTGACCTCCACACCAGAGGTGTACGTTCCCGTCATGTCGTACGATGGGTGCTCAAACCAAAGGCTGCAATGGCCCGCCTACTGCTGATACGATACTCTCCCATCCACTCTACGATCTGAGGGGAGATCACTGTCAACACTGGACACGATCTTATTTATTTTTATTCGTGATCACCAACGAACGGAAGACAAGAAAAATGTGGCACTTTTAGCAAGTTGGGGTTCAATCACAAGCACACGAAGACTTCGGTAGCTATCGTAATAAGTGATAGGGACAGCTTTTTTGGCATTTGGCAAAGTGGTCCGGCTGACTGTGTGACAACTTTCCTTTTACAGCACGCGCACGCCACAAGAAGACTTTGAAAACACACGGTTTGTCGTCCATGTATAATGATCCGTTCCATGTCAAAAGAGGCTTGTTACAAGTGCCAGTGTAATGGCTGACAGGTATCGGTGACCTACCTATCGGGTCAGGGCCAGGGGACTTAATCTCTCAGGCCTTTATAAAACTTTCTTCTGTCACTACGACAAGGCCTGAGAGTCATCAATCTACCCTAGCTTTGTCCCCCCTTGCAGTCATGCAGTGGGGTGCGTCGTTAAGGCTCTCTGCGATCGCGTCTCTTTTTCTTCTCTTCCCCAGTGACCTCGTAGTTGCTCAGATTGATGCCCCGCTTTGTACTACTGACCTCGAGTCGTCGTGGGAATGGGTACAGCTCTATCACCTAATCTTTATGTGGGCTGATTTATGATCGGCACCCAGTCGTTCAACTCCCTTGGCCAAAACCCGTGTCTAGTTTTGGCGCACTTGATGGCGACATGTTACGGTGGCAGTAAGATATTTTACTTGTGTACACTGCACCATGTCTTCACCTCCAGCAGCGTTTACCGTAGATCCCCTCTTGGTTGTGGGAGATTCATATTCGCCTCCTACCAAAGAGAAAGTCCAGCAAGCAAACTCGTGCTGGTGCAGCACCGTAATACTTAGTCTTCTAAGTGCCTGCGGTGAATGCCAATTTGGGCTGTCGACATCGTGTGTCTAAGTTCTATTGTACCACCTTTCGTCTGATTTCCCCCTCCACCATTCAGATGGACCGAATGGTCGCAAAATTGCACAGGAACTGTAGAAATCTCCACGTGAGTCGACCATCACAGCAGGTTGGCTCGTGCTTGACCCTGAACGACGGATCTTGGCACACAGATTTCCCAACCCTGTACCTGTAGCAACACGTGTACCACGGTGGGCCCTCCTCGACATCACGGTTCGTTTTCCGTTTGCGCCTTCCAACATCCGACTTAAAAGTTTCACCTTCCCTTAGCTTGCAAATTTCTGGAATGCCACCGCGGCGCAAATTGTTGGCGGTAGGCAATCAAACTATCCTTTACGATTCTTTTATGATCCTTGTCTAATATAACGCCTCTCAGACACTCCTGAGATCCTTCAAGGAGCACCCATCGAACCCTCATCTGGGTCCGGGAGCGGGACGAACACGGCCGCTATCGCAGGCGGCGTCACTGGTGGCGCCTTAGCCATAGCTGCCGTGGTTGGCCTCGTATTCGCTTTCTGGCGAAGGCGAAGGCGATGGCGCGCAGAGCAGCCGTCCGCCACGCCCGTGGTCGAGGGAGCGCCGCCTCCGCCATTGACATCACATTTGGGCCAGGTTCACCCTGCGTCCTCATACAGCCACATGTCGGTATCACAGACAATGTCCAACGTGTGTTGTCCCCTCAGCGTCTTGTTCTCTGTGTGCTCATATTTTTGGTGGTGGTGGTGATGGTTGCGGTGCGAACAGGGCGCGAACGACACGATCATCAATTCCCATCAGCAAGGCGTACTGACCTCCACATCGAGCGTGAACGCTCCCGTCGCATCGTACAATGAGTATTTGAACGGGAACAACCCCACCACCAACATGCAGCCCTTGCGCCTGCCAGTGCAAGGTTACCACGGCCTGCCAACGGTCTGACCCTTTCCCATCCGCTCTGCGATCCTCAGACACCGTCATATCGACTTTGTGACCACCAACGAAAAGAGCATTAGGGAACATTTGTGCATTTTATCTGGGAAGAAAGATTCAAATCGGTATTTCAATCGCGGACACACGAAGACTCTGGTAGCTGTTGTAGTTGTAGGGACTGCCTTGTCAGCCTTTTTCGGACTACTGTGCCGGGGAACTGAGTCTATACACACATGTCGAACCCACGAAAGCTTTATCATGTAGATCCAGGAGAAACGCAACGTAGACGCCAGTACACTTGGCACAGGATCCAGTGACAGCCAGCCATATGACGACTTTCCTTTTTCAGTAGGCGTGGGGTATTATGGGAAAGTACGAAGACTTTGAACGCACACGATTGTCAGCCTTGCACTGCATTTATTCCCTAATGGTCAAGAGAAGTGTTCATGTGCCAGTATATGAGCAACTGGCAGACATCGGTGCTCGAACATGCTCGGACCTGGAGGTCTGATCCCGGGCCTCTAGGGTCATTTATAGAGCCTGAGTTTTCTTTTCCCGCTGGATCGCATACTTTCCCTAGCCTTTTCCCTACTTGCAGCATGCAGTGGAAGTTATCTTCGAGTCTTGCTAGGATCACGTCTTTCTTTCTCCTCTTCGCTGGTGACCTTGTAGTCGCTCAAATCGATGCCCCGATTTGCACTGACACAGTGACGTCGTGGGGATGGGTACGGCTTTACTAGCTATTCTTCATGCCGGCTGATTTACGATAAACACATAGTCATATAATTCCCTTGTCCAAAACCCGTGTTTAATCGCAGCGTACATGATGTCAACATGTTACGGTGGCGGTAATATTTTTTACTTGTGTACACTCCCTCTTGTCCTCACCGGCGGCAGCGTTTACTGTGGGTCCACTGGGTGTGGGATTTACACACTATGGGGGTCCTAGTAGGGAAAATGATCTGGAAGCAAACCCGTGCTGGTGCAACACCGTGTCATACAATCTCATAAGTGCCTGCAGCGAATGCCAAGGAGGGGTGACATTATTGTACGTCTTAGTTCCAATGCACCACCTTTCTAATACTAATTTCCCCTTTCACGATTCAGGTGGACCCCATATCACCAAAATTGTACAAGAACCCTGGTACCCTCTACGTGAGTTGACATTTGCGTGGTTGGCTTAGGTTTGGTCTTCACCCTGGGCGGTGCCGGATTTCCACATACAGATTCCCCAACCCAGTACCTGCCGGAACACGTGTACCACTGTGGGCTCTCCAGGATACCTCGGTTCGTTCCTCCGCTGGCCGTCCTCAAAAACACAACTTAACTTTCCACAGCGTTCCGGCTGGAATCCCAGCTCTGCGCGACTTATCGGCGGTACGCAATTAAACCTTCTTCCTTTACGGTTCTCATTTGACCAACTATGTTTCCTTAGATACTCCCGAGGCCTTTCCAGGGGAATTGATCAACATTCCAGCCATCTCTACCATAACTACTACCACAAGTTCCTTCCCTCCCGTGTCGATGCCTTCCCCACCAAGCACCCCACCAAGCACCCCACCAAGCACCCCATCCTCGTCTGCCTCTCCCGGGAACCGGTTGTACAAGGGCACCTTCGCGGGCGGCTTTGTCTTTGGCGTCACTGCCATAGCTGCCATCGCAGGCCTCTTTTTGTCATTTATTTCTTGAATCGTGTAACCATCGATGTAATCACCAGCTAAGGTTATGTACGTGTGCATCGGCGTGGATGTTTGTGTGGGCATGTGACTGTCAATTTTCCTTGTTAACAAGTGTTGCGGATAAAATAGGCTACGTTATATAGTCTATGCCAATAAATTCGGCCTATAAGCACTACTGTACTTCCAGTCTACCAGTCTACACTCAATAGTGTATACTACGACACTGAATCTGTTCCTGAATATATATAACCATATACTGGCTAGGTTTCGAGCCACAGACTCTCGTAACCCAGAAACACTTGTACCTGCATTTAAAACATACCGCTCGCAAGAAAAGTCCGAGGGAGAACACCGAACATACAGGATATGGGGGACATGGGACGAACTAGACACTTCCAGAACTGCCCTTGCAGTGCAGCTGTCGGGATAACTGTCGGGATAACTCGGTTCAAATCCCAAAAAAGTGAACTCACCGGAGCTACATACTAGGAACATCCAAGCTCGAGCGCCATGACCAAGGCCATGGCCATGATCCAAGTTCGGAAACAGACCGGGTGCAAGGCCGAAACCAAAGACAGCCACCGGCAGCCGGTCCGTGAATAAACTGCTCCAAGTGATTAAGTTACTCGGCACGGTTGTTCCATTCCACGATCAGTGCGTTGTATACGTCGGTGATTCTGAATACCAACGACTTGAATGTCCATCGACAAAGGTCTTTAGCGGGTGTTCTGTCAACTAACAAACAATCTAATCTCGCAATCAAGGATGTCGTCGCTATCATCGCTATGTCCAAAATGAGCTCAATTGTCAAGCAGGCTGCCGATGGTGACAAGTATTCCGTTTGTGCTGGCAGGCGATCAACACTTACTGCGACATACGGACCCATGGACGCTATAACCTTTTTTCCATTACTAAATGGTTAGGCACCAGTGTAGTCGAATCATCTGTCGGTTTCTTATTTCTGTGTTTTCCTGATACTCATCAGTTTCCAGGTATACGGTGGTCAATGTAGTTCAAGTTTCATTGATAATCTCATATTGACTTCGACCTTCAGTAATTTCGGCAAGCCAGTCGATAGCCGCTACTTAGACCCAAGCGTCGCCGTGCCCAGTAGGAGATTTATGCCTTTAAAATCGTCTTAGCTGATGTGGTTTCAAGCTGGAACTTATTTGTGACCGCTATGACCATTGATCCCGGATCAGGGCTTACACACGAATCTTATAATGAGGGTTCTCAACTGAGCATCCTATAACGTGAGCGCAGGCGTGTTCCCGCTCAACTACGACAGCACATCTGGAAGAACCGGCCTGGGAAGGGCCAGGTAGGTCCGATTCACATTCGTTGGGCTCTACTTGATATTTCCGCATCGCTCCCTAGCCCTGCGCTGGGTACAATGTATGCACCGTTAACCCTCAAGTTCGTCTATAGCGAGTACCTTATCATCTCTTATGTTGTCTGGTTGGGAAAGGTGGGAAAGTACGTAGACTTGGCACACCCAGGGATTGTCATCCTCGCGCTTTGTTCATTCACTACTAGTACCGCCCAGTAATTGGACGGTGTGCAAGCCACCGATTGCAAAGACATAAGTGCCTCCCGATCCGCGATCCGGGGGTTCCTGGAATCCAAGCCGGAATCCAGGCTCTCGCATCAAAGGAACACTCCAAGAGCACATTGAGTACTAGCTATATCGTACCAAAGGAATAGCTAGTATGGGGGTCTTCGAGAATGTGAGAGGGGATGGAAACATGGCAACATATATTGCGAATATTAAGCTGCATAGCGACTTAGGTATATCATCGCTATGCAACCAAACTTGCTTTGGGGACCTGCACCAATCGAACCAACGACTACGCAGGGGTAGCGAACCCGATCCGCGTATTTCCTACGTCAAATTCTGTATATACGTTTTCTAGGAAGACGTCGCCAAGAATCCAGAAACCTATCGCTGATCAGACATAGAAGCACGGCGAAGTATAGTACTTTACCAAAATCGTCGTTTGCTACAATACCGCCTACGCAGGCGTTTGGGTCTGCAGAGTAGGTACCAAAATTAAAAGTTCGAGGCTGAAGCGTGAAGCTGCCTGATCCAAACTGGAACGAGATTTCCGAATCGAATGAGCATGGCACTGGCAAAGAGAAAATAAAGTGTGACGAAAATAAAAACCATCCTATTTCCGTACCACTGTAGTATCCGTCTCCGATGAGATAAGACCCAGGGATCTGATTGTAAAAAGCTGTCACAGTTTTGTTGTCACCGAGGATCATGGCCGTGCCACTGTCGATGATCGCATCGGTCATACTGGCGATTTGCTGCCCGTCAAGATATATACCATCAATATTGGTCTGCCAGTAGCCCTGAAGTATGCGGTCATTAACATCAATTCGAGGGACCTCTTTCCATAGCCGCACCTCTTGGGTAACAGGTACATAAGTGAAGTCTCCCTTGTGAAGTTGGTCGTTACTTCCACCAATGAACAACTCTGAAGGGCAGAGACCGAATGAATTAGTAGGTAAAACACCCTGAGCGACAAGGGTGTGGAAGAGAGGAGTAGCGCCATAACCTGAGAGGCTTGGGAATCCCAGACCGAGAAGACCATCTGGAAGCCATCCGGGGTACGTAAAGCGGTCTGCATAACTATTAGCCCCACCGAGTGTCTGGTTCTTAGCCTGGGGAAGGAATGGGTTAATGACCCGGAAACGTGGGTGAACTGCATAAGCCGACCGTATAGCCAGCAATAGAGACGTCGTCTGTGTAAAGCGTTCCACGAACTGCAGAACCGTCACCGTATTGCAGGAAAAATGGCGCCGCCTCGAGATTGTATGAAGTGGAGCTTTCCGAGGAATTATATAGTATGTGCCCGTTGCAAGAACTATCACAAGTAGAGCTAGGAAGAAACATGTCACTGCTCCCCGTATCGAAGTTCACTGTGCATTTCTGAGTTCGCTCTAAATAGTAGGACATGAGGAGCTACAACTCACCAGTGAAAGTCGTGGCAGGAGTACCAACGGATATAGAGCCATACCAGTACGGTTCGACAATTGTTTCGTTTCCAGTGCTATAATCCTCAGACCGCTTCACTTTGGGAGCAGAGGGGTGATGGGTACCAGTGTTCTGCTGGTAGGCCTGGAACCCGTGATGGTATTTTCTAGATTCAGACCGATTATGAGAAGTAGTTCGCTTCATGGAAATGGTAAGGAATACAAACGTAATGCTGTGACGGACGCCACGCTGAAGCTTGACTATATCAACAAAACCGTTGACATCATGTACTTTCGTGCGCTTTGAAATAGGTATAGCGAATCCAGAACTTGGTGACTGGGGAGCTGCTTCGACGAGAAAGGAGAGGGTGACGATAATGAGCGTGGTGGAGAGGTACATCCTGTCAGTGGGGAATTGGACGTCCTGGGTTCAGAATGGCTGGGGCCGATGGGCCACGATGGTGAATATTTATATGGAATGACCAACATTTGCGCTGCCACGAAGTCAACGTCAGGCCGTGGTTGCAGGTTGCTGCGGAATGTACGGGGGTTTCCCATCTGGTGCTGTCGCCAGGAATAGCAAACATTCTCCAGGGTCCTAGGTACCCCGTGTTGGAGAGGGCTCACATCCGCGGGACTCTGTGGCTAGGAGTCAGCGGTATCGAAAAAGTATAGTACCATAACTGGCCTAGTGAACGTCTGCCTGATAGATATGATAGACCCGGGGCGAGACCAGTTAGTAGTTACCACAATATATTCGGTAGTGTTCAGACTGATACCCTTTTAAGCTTAGAGCATTGCGTTGCGACGTAACTGCGACCCACAGAAACGTGAACAGGATAAGCCTTGCCCGAACCAGGGCGGATGAAACCCTTTGGGGAGCGAAGATCTTATCATATGATTATTCCGATATTATGATTCACGTTTCGGACATGAGAATTTGGAGACTCTTTAGGCTGCCTCGGGGAATGATGCCACAGGGCCAATTACCGAGGGCAGCACCTGCCGCGGTGATGCGAGAAAACAGCTCATTCAAAGGCCTATGAAACACCGCACAATCAGATCGGCTCCATATACAAGAACGGGGGATCTGCACCACTGGGCATCAGAGGCAACGAGGTAGTCCACATGAGCAAGTGGGCCACATTTGCAGTCGCCTTCAACGGCAGGAAGGCCGCTACACTTACACATTCGGGGGCTGGGGTCGACGCAGTCCCTGGGAAGAGCTCTCGGGAGACGATCGACACCAAGGCGCTTCTAGAGTAGAAGCTACTTATCATGCACAAGTTAGCCGGGGGTAGCAGCCTGTATATGAAGAGGTCAGAATACACACCGGTCTGAACGGGAGTTTCTTGCCAGTGGTGAGTGTTACATGATGGATGACATGATGACGGCGTAACCCTCCATTGGACTTCTGCCGGGCCGCAACTTGAAATCAGTCTATATATATAATCTTGTTAGTGCCTCTAGTGTGTGCCAAGGAGAGGACCTGAAAACGTATGTCTCATTCCGTTGACTGAAATCTGCCGAAATTACTCCCAGCATGATTTAACTGGTCGAATTATTCACATAATTGCACAAGAACCATGGACTCCTCTACATGAGTCGACCATCACAGTAGATTGGCTTATGTTTGGCCTTGGCCCTGAGTAGTGGATTTCTGCACGCAGGTTCCCAAACCCTGTATTTCCAGAAATACGCGTTCCACGGTGGGCTCTCCGGGACGTCGCTGGTGTCTAAACTAACATAACCGGTATCAGCTCCCCTCAGCTTGTAAACCTCTGGGATGCCACCACGGCGTTCACTATCGGCGGTAGGACTTTATTCATTTACAGTTTCCGTCTGACCAGCTGTCTCTCCTCAGACACTCCCAAGATCCTTCCAGGGGAACTCATCGGCACGTCGGGTTTAGACATATGGTAGGCGGTAGAGCAGGGCAGAGGCAGAGTGAGTCAGGCATAGCCACCTATTTAAACCTCCGCGGTACTTAAATTCCAGCCAGAAGCTTCCCGCTTTCCGACACACCACCATGGCCATCAAAAGATTCTGGCGTACTCTTTCTGCCTTCAACCCCTCCACCCGAATGTGGGCACCCGTATCTTCGAGGAGCGCACAGAGCCAACTCACGCAGAGGCTTTCTCTCACATCATGGAACATCGACGCCTTCTCCTCGCGGGCCATCTCACGTGCCAAACTCATCCTCGATCATATCCTCGAGGGACCAAAATCTCCTGATATCATCTTTCTCCAAGAAGTCACGCCCGACGTCCGCGCCTCTCTCCTGGACAATGCGAGAGTGCGCGCTGCATTCCTGGTGACTGACGCCGAGGACCAGACGTCGTTTGAGAAAGTGCCCTTTGCGACCATGACGTTGCTGTCCAGCGCGCGTTTTGTCCCCGGCCTGGATTCGCAGGAGAAGGAAGGCAATGGGATCGAGGGAGGTGGAAAGCCCATGCTTGGGCGCGTCTCCCGCGTGACACTCCCGAGTAAGTACGGGAGAGATGCGCTTTGTGTAGACATCATCCCCCCAACCGCGCCGGGCACGGTCTTCCGTCTCATCAACGTGCACCTCGACTCGCTCAGGGATACGCTACATTATCGCGCCCAGCAGATGGAGATACTGGCCGACGTCCTGCGCGAGCCAGGATGCAGTGGCGGGATCATTGCGGGCGACTTTAACGCTATCAGCCCCGAGGATGATGGGCTCGTCGAAAAAAACAAACTGGTAGATGCGTGGGTCGCATTGCATGGGAGGGCAGACCCTGATGGAGCTACGTGGGGTGTCGGCGTGGGACGGCGGGATGGACTGGGGCCGGGCAGGTTGGACAAAGTTGCAATGATGGGCTTAAAAGCTAAGGAAATGGAAGTCCTGCGCCCTGGTCTTATTGAGGTGCCCAGGCCGGGTGAGAAAGTTGTCGAGATCCCTTGGAGTGACCATTGCGGGCTGAGATGTACCTTTACCATCTGAATACTGTCAAGCAGGTTTGGGCTGGCACCCCCGACTGTTATGTCTATCACAGATGTGAGCCCGACTTAGATGAGTTTGAGGCTGGCGCAATCGTGACTTAACTAATAGTTGTGGAACCTCCTTATGTCGATGCCAAGTCAACGCGAAGGGAAAGAAGTCAAAGAAAAAGGAGCCCATGTGGCCACTACTGGGTCCCAGTTGCTTGAGAGAGAGGCACGAAGTCTATAAGACACAGCTTAGACAATCAGAGAAATGCGGGTGATGATATTTTTTACATTCAAACCGATTACTGTAAGAGAGGTGATCCGCTTCATGGAATGGTAAGGAATACTAACGTAATGTTGTGATGGACGCCGCGCTGGAGCTTCGCGATGTCAACAAAACGTCGACATCGTGTACTTTCATGCGCTTTGGAATAGGTATAGCAAATTCAGAATGTAGTGACCATGGCGCTGCCTTGACGAAAAAGGAAACGGCGATGATAATGAGCGTGCTGGAGGTACATCTTGTCAGAGGGGAATTAGACTAGGAGTCCGGGTTCAGAATGGCCGGGGTCAATGGGTTACGACAGTGAACATTTATACAGAATAGCCACATTTGCACTGTTGCAAAGTCAACGTCAGGCCGCGGTCGCAGGTTGCCGCGGAATGTACGAGGGTTTCTAATCCGGTACTGTCACCAGAAATAGAAAACATTTGTTATGGACTACCCTGCATTGGTGAGGGCTAGGCCAGAATACGACCCCTTGCCTGAACTAGGGTAGATGAAACCCTTTGGGGAGAGAAGGTCTTAACATTTGGTATACTGGGATTATTCCGACATTCTAATCCACGTTCCGGACATACAGTAAGGATTTGAATGATGCCAGAGGACCTGTTACCGAGGACAGCACCTGCCACGGTGATGCGAGAAAACAGCAAGTTCAAAGGCAAATGAAATACCGCACGGTCAGATCAGTTCCATATACGAGAATGATTGAGAATGAGGGATCCCCACCGGTAGGCATCAGAGGGCTTGTCGGAGGCAACAACTTGAAGGCAGACCACTGACCACATGTGGACCACATCCGCAGTCACCTTCAACGACAGGAAGGTTACACATTCGGGGGCTGGGATCAATGCAATCCCTGGGCATGGTTCTCGGGGCGCGATCCGATACCAATGCGTTAGCAGCCTGATACGAGGAGGTCGGAATGCTGTATGTACACACCCGGGCCGGCCTGCCAATGAACGTTAACGGGAGTTGTTTGGTGTGTCACGTGATGCGTGATGGCGTGACCCCTCGTTGGGCCACTGCCGGTCCACTCACGCAAGTCTACCTTAAAGATGATGATAGTTGGGCTCGGAGTCCATATATACCAAGCCCTTCCTCACGTTATAACAGCTGGCGTCCTTGGCTGGGTCTGGGTCGGGTCCTTCATCAAGTCATCTGCAACTGTTGATGCCGTGCCTTCCCAACCCCCCAAACAAAGCTTTATAACTATGCCGGCATTTCTTCAAGTTGGATCATTCGGCTTAAGGCGCCCGCCATGTCATACGCCAATACATTATGCCCTGATGTGCTATCATTAGGTACACACAGGCTTTCGTCATCGTTACGCTTGGTTTGTTCCCCACACAGCCAAAGAAGTAGCGGTAATTGGTCCATTGCAAGCAGCCATATGGGCTGGCGACAGTAGTGCGGCTGCGCGCCTAGCTCTCATATAAAACCTTTTTGTCATTACAGCATGGCCTGGGAAATCATCACCTTTCTCCCTCCATTATAGTCATGCAGTTGAGAGTGTCTTCGAGTCTCGCTGTGCTCACGTCCCTTTTTCTCCTCTCCGCCGGTGACGTCGTAGTTGCCCAGATCAGTGCCCCGAACTGCACCTCATTGTCGTTGCAATGGGTAAATCTTTATCGCCTACTTTTATGTGGGCTGCTTCACGATCGACACCCAGTCATTCAACTCTATTGGCCAAAATTCGTGTAGTGTCGCAGCGAACTTACTGGGGACATGTCACGGGGGCGGTAATGTCTAAATCTTGCGTGCATTGCCTGTGTCCTCACCGCTGGCAGAGTTTACCTTATATCCAATACAGGATTCTTCATACTCGTATTTGGGTCCTCCTGTAGAACAAGGCGCAAACCTGTGCTTCTGCAATACCGTGGTATATAATCTTCTGAGTGCCTGCGGTGTTTGTCAAGGAGGGGACCTGAGGACGTACGTCATTCCGCTGCACTGCAATCTGCCAAAATCACGCCCAGCGCCATTTAGCTGGTCGGATTATTCGCATAACTGCACAAAAACCATGGACCCCTCCACGTGAGTCGACCATATTGGCTGAGGTTTGGTCTTGGTCCTGAGCGATGGATTTCCGCACACAGGTTCCCAAACCCTATACCTCCAGAAACACGTGTTCCACAGTGGGCCCTCCGGGATGTCACGGTTCGCTCCCTGCTGGCATCTAAAAAAACCCGACTTAACCTGTATCACCTCCCCTCAGCTTGTGAACCTCTGGAATGCCACCGCGGCGTTCACTACCGGCGGTAGGCCTTTATCCCTTTACGATTTCCGTCTGACCGACCGTCTCTCCTCAGACACTCCCGAGATCCTTCCAGGGGAACTCATCATCACGTCATCCTCGTCGAGTGTTAGCCCTACCTCCAGCACCTCTTCATCTGCACCGACATCCACCTCTCCCATATCAACCTCTTCTAGAAGTGGGTCGAACACGGCCGCCATCGCAGGCGGCGTCGCCGGTGGCGTCGTAGCCATTGCCGCCATTGCCGGTCTGGTGTTCGTTTTCTGGCGAAGGCAGCAGCGCGCCCAGGCGCCATCTGCCGCGTTCTTGGTTAACGGGCAATCCCCTCCGCCATCGACGTCGCCAATGAGCCAGGTTCACCCTGCGCCGACGTACGACCACACACAGGGGTCGCTGATGACGTTATATGTATGTTGTTCACCCCCTCCTCAGCGTCTTGTGTGATCATCTCTTGTTTGGCGGTGGGACTGGTTGCGATGTGACAGGACCCGAACAACCCAAGCACGTACCCCACGCTACAAGAAGGCGTACCGACTTCCACACCAAACAAGAACGTTCCCCCCACCGTATCTTACGATGGGTACTTGAACGGGAACAATCCCACTAACATGCAGCCCTTGCGCCCGCAGGGCTACCATGGCTTGCCTACTGTCTGACCGGCGCGTTGGCACGCGAAGACTTCGGTAGCTATCGTAGTGATAGGGATAACAGTAGTAGTGTACAGTAATTGATAATTAGCCGCTTTAGATGGTGCACAGGTCACCGATCGCAAATATGTGAGTGCCTCCCGGATCCGCGAGTTCCAGAATTTGAGGTGACTCCAGGGGGTCCAGCGACTGCCAGCGAGTACCAGCAGTATCGTGCTAAAGGGATAGTCGCCGGTACAGAGGACTTCGAGAGGGAGGATGACGATGTATATTGCGAATATTAAGTTGTACAGGGACTCTGGTACTATATATGCAACCAAACTTTCTTTGAAGACTTGCACTAATCGGATCAGTTACGCAGGGGTAGCGAAGCCGATTCGCTTATTTCCCACATCGAATTCCGTGTATACATTTTCGAGGAAGACGTCCCCGAGAACCCAGAAACCTATCGCCTATGAGCTGTTGAAGCACGGTGGAACACAGTGCTCACCGTGGTCGTTCGCCGCAATACCGCCTACGCAGGCATTTGGATTATCAGAGTAGGTACCAAAATTAAAAGTTCCAGGCTGAAGCGTGAAGTTTCCATTACCGAACTGGAACGAGATTTCCGAATTGAATGAGCAGGGAACTGGCAGAAAGAAAATCAATTGATGGTTCTGTGACCAAATATATTTCCGTACTGCTGTAGTATCCGTCTCCGATGAGATAAGAGCCAGGGATCTGAGCGTAAAAAGCCTTCACGGTTTTGCTGTCACCGAGGATCATGGCAGTGCCACTGTCGATGATGGTATCGGTTGTGCCGGCGATTTTCTGCCCACCGACATATATACCATCAATATTGGTCTGCCAGTAGCCCTGAAGAATGTGATTATTAACACTGAATCAAGAGACCTCTTTCCATAACCGCACCTCCTTGGTGACAGGTACATAGGTGAAGTTGCCCTTGTAAAGGCTACTGTTGGTTCCGCCAATGAACAACTCTGAGGGGCAGAGTCCGAATGAATCGGTGGGTAAAATACCCTGAGCGACAAGTGTGTGGAAAAGAGGAGTAGCACCAAAGGCCGAGAGGCTCGGGAATCCTAGACCGAGAAGACCGTCTGGAATCCATCCGGGGTACTTGAAACCATCCGAGTAACTAGTTGCCGCGCCGAATGTCTGTTTCCTGGCCTGAGGAAGATAGGTTAGAGACCTAGAAACGTAAGCGAACCGTCCAAACCTACCGTATAACCACCAATAGAGACATTATCTGCGTATAGCGTACCATTGACCCCAGTACCGTCAAAATATCCCAAATTAAATGACTTCCCGAGATCATATGAAGTGAGGCTATCCCGGCTATCATATGACAAATGCCCGTTGCATGAGCTGCCGCAAGTGAAGCTAGGAACAAACAAGCTGCCACTGCCCGTATCAAGGTTCACTGCGCATTTGTGTCGAGTTCGTCAAAAGTGGTACAATGTGAGGAGCTATGACTCACCCGTGAAAGTTTGGGGAGGATTGCCGATGGATATAGCGCTATACCAGTACGATTCAACGATCGGGTCGCTTCCAATTCTACTACGCTTCGCCGAACGTTTAAATTTGGGAGCAGAGGGATGGGGGTTGCCAGTGTTCTGCTGGTAGGCCAGGAACCCGTGATGGTATTTTCTAGATACAGAACAATTATGAGACGTGAATTGCCTTATGGAAATGGTAAGGTGTACAAACGAGATGCTGTGACGGACGCCACGCTGAAGCTTGGCAATATCAACAAAACCGTTGACATCTTGTACTACTCGTGAACGCTTTGAAATGGGTATAGCAAATCCAGAATGTGGTGACTGCGGCGCTGCTTCGACGAAAAAAGAGAGGGCGACGATAATGAGCGTGGTAGAGACGTACATCCTGTCAGTGGGGAATTTGGCTGGAGGCCTAGGATCAGAAAGGGTAGGGCGGCTAGGTGAACATTTATACGGGAATGGTCAACATCTGTTCGCACCGTTGCGAAGCCAAGGTATGCTCAGACTCCTAACTTAGGCAGCTTGGCCAGGTACGGGCTCACCTCCGCGGGACTGTATCATAACCCGGAGTTAGCGGTATCAAAAAAGTATCGCACACTACCATTGGCCTAGTGAATGTCCGCTCGACGGATGATGCCACAAAACAATCGCCAAGACCATACAGTTACCACAATCGGTGTTGCATAGACCAAAAGCATTTAGCCTAGAGCATTGCGTTGCAACGTAACTGCGGAAACATTGGCAGGATAGGGGGCGGAGACCCATTGGGCCACTTCAGGGATCATATGATGGAGGGCTCATCGCCAATGACAACATCCGCTGCAGCGATGCGCACGGACAGCTCATTCTAGGGTTTGTGCAACACCGCAAGGTCAGATCAATGCTCCATTTATGCACGAACGACAGATACGTACCAATGAGCGCCGAGGTGGACCACGTCCGCGGTTGTCAAATTCAACGGCATGCAGGTAAGGATATACTGAGGCTGGTGGCAGTGGCGTCGACGTAGTCCCCAGGCATGGTTCTCAGCGGCAGTCGATACGGAGTCGCTCCTAGCGTAGTCGCTACTTATCGCCTTGTTCGTCGCGTACAAGGCGGTGCAAATAGGGACTTTACAACTGCGCTGGGGGCGCCAGGGGGGAGCTTCTTCCATATTCGGGCCACCCCCTATAGCCAATCTTGTTCCGTAACGTTGCCGAGGCGATGCTTTCGTCTTGGCCAGGTTTGAAGTTCGGAGTAAGTACGGTATTGAGGACCTCGGTCAGAGTTGGTCTTGCAGAGCGGCTGCATATCTTCGCTTTGACTAAGTTACGATGCTGAGTACCCTGTGCATGATGTCAAGCGACTTGATGGCGCTAAGGAGCAGAGACGACTCAGGGCTCTGGCGCTGATGCATTTGTCCGTTATGACCAGAGCTTATGCACCGATACGCCGTGCCACTGGAACCGGGAATTGGTTGGTCAGCAAAAAATCTTGGAATAAAACTTGATTGAGACTCAAAATATTTATTTGTAAATTTATGTGACAATATATTTAAAGTTTATAGATCACATGACAGCTGCAACAGGCGCATTTCAGGGCATATGATTTACAAACTTTAAACATATATATATTGTCACACAAATTTACAAATAAATACTTTGAGTCTTAATTAAGTTTTATTTCAAGATTTTTTTGCTGAAAGATCAATTCCTGGTTCCAGTGCACGTGACAGCAAAATTCGAAGGTGTTCAAGACCGTGACTCGGTTCAGGACGGACGGGGGCAAGAACGGATTTAACTGGAAACTGCTCGATGAAAGATACGAAGACGCACAAAAACTGGGGCAAGAAGCCTTCAACATAGTAGAAACCCTCACGCTACTCTTCCGCGACATACAGGAACACGGAGTGGACGAAAGATCTGACTTCTCCCTAGGCTGGATGTGCCCAATCTTTAAGAAAAAGGACCCGTCAGAAATCAGCAACTACTGCCCGATAACGCTCCTCAACACAGACTATAAACTACTCACCAAGGTCCTAGCCCTTCAACTGCTCAAACACGTCCCAAACATGGTGCACGAAGATCAGGCAGGCTTCATCCCAAAAAGGTCCATCTTTGACCACATAAGACTCGCGCAGACAATCTTAAACTACACAGAAGTCATGGAAGAAAATGGAGCAATTGTGGCTCTTGACCAGGAGAAGGCATACGACAAGATCAACCACCAATATCTGTGGGAAACGTTAGCAGCATTTAATCTCCCACCGACCTTCACCAAAACAATCCGCACGCTGTACGAACACACACACACACGAGTAGCGATAAATGGAACCCTTAGTTCACCATTCTGCGTGACAAGGGGAGTCAGACAGGGAGACCTGCTCTCCTGCCCCCTCTTCGACCTAGCCATCGAGCCATTAGCATGTACGATTAGAAACTCCAACCACATATCTGGATTCAAGATACCGGGCCTAGAACGAAGCATAAAACTCACCCTGTTCACAGATGACACAAACCTCTTCCTCAATGAAAACGACAGCTTTGATTATGTAGAAAACATCCTAGGAGACTGGTGCGAAGCATCAGGGGCAAAATTTAACATAGAAAAGACCGAGATCATACCTATAGGCGCTGCAGAGCACAGACAACAAGTATACACGACAAGAAAACTCAACGTACATGACACCAGACCACTAGAAAATAATGTAAGAATTGCGAGGGACGGAGACGCCGTAAGAATCCTAGGGGCCTGGATAGGTAATGGAGTAGACAACGCGACACCATGGGAACCGCTAATGGATAAAATGAAAACGAAAATCAAAAGATGGAATAACACACACCCCACCCTATTTGGAAAAAGACTGATCATCCAAGCCGTCATAGGAGGGCATACCCAATTCCTTGCCAAAGCGCAAGGAATGCCGTTGCACATCGAGAACGCGATCACGAAAATGATCCGAACCCTCATATGGGAACGAGAAAACAACCCTAGAATAGCCATAAGCACCCTACAAAGCCCCCTCGAAGAAGGCGGACTGAAACTACTAAACATCAAAGCGAGAAACGAAGCGATCGAAATAATATGGCTGAAGACATACCTCAACTTCACCCCAAGCAGACCCGCATGGGCAACAGTAACAGACCTCATCATAGCCGCAGCCGCACCTCCCGGAACCTCAAGCGTCGCAATTGTCAACTGCTTCTTACAATCATGGAATCCCCCCTCCCGAGGCCCTAGAGCAATAAAAATAGGACACAACATCATGAGAATGCTCAAAACAGCCAGAAAATACAATACGAACCTGGCAGCCATCAGACTATCCCAAGATATCCGAGCCCAGCTCCCCGCATGGTACCACTTGAACGTGAAACAGAGACCCCTCACCAATACCGCAACAAAATGCCTCATGAAGAAACACCACGCGAACACAATCACAGACCTAATGAGAATCTCAGTGAGGATAAGAAATGAAAGACAAACAACACACCACACCCCAGACCCAAAATGCGCCTGTATAGAATGCGTTGAAGACCGCATCAATAGATGTAACAACCCACACAGATGTGCAACAGAAGCACTAACCAGAATACAAGAAACCATCCCCAAACTAAACCCCCTGGCGCTGGGAGACCCCCATGATAACCTATCGCTAACCAAGAGAAGAAAAGATCAAAACATCACAGCATGGGAAGAAAATGGCAAAATCCTCTTCGACCCGACAATAACATGCAGGAATAACCTAGCCGAATGCTTCCGCATCTTCACAGACCCGTCCAAAATATCCACCCACCCCGCAACCTGCCGCTATACCATGGGTATCAACCACAACCACCCTAGAATAACGATATACACAGATGGAGCATGCTTCAGTAACGGGAGAGACGACGCACGATGTGGAAGTGGAATATGGATCGGCCCTGGCGACAGGAGAAATGCAGCAATACGAGTACCAGGGGAACTACAATCAAACCAAGTTGGCGAAATCACCGCAATAATCAAAGCCATAAACGCAGTACCCACTTTCTGGCCAATACTGATCAGAACGGACTCCAAATATGTCATACATGGCCTAACAAAGCATCTCAGCACCTGGGAAGATAACGGATGGATAGACATAAAGAACGCCAACCTTTTTAAGATGGCCGCATATCTCCTTAAGAGACGCACAGCCACAACACACTTTGAATGGGTAAAAGGACATAACGGCACGCTAGGAAACGAGGAATGCGACAAATTAGCCAAAGAAGGCGCGGAGAAAGACGAGCCAGACGAACTCATCCTAGATGTCCCAGAAGAGTACGACCTCCAAGGCGCGAAACTCGCTGTCACGGACGCTCTATTTTCACCTTATTTTTCTGTATTTTTACGGATTTATTTGGTAGAGATACGAACGTCCAACGTTGTGTTCAAACATCCAAGTCCTTATCATTAGATATGATAAGATGGTCAGTCACGTGATGCCAACATGTGCACCCACAAGCACGTGACCCTGGGATAGTAACTTCCTTATCAGGAGTTACCTCTTTAGGTCACTTTCCTCATTAGTATAGTAGTTTCTCATTGGACGATAAGCAGGGAACATTCTAGATAGTTCTAGACTACGTTGTTATAGGGTTATGACTCATAGATAAGGACACGTCATTGTTCTGTCAGCGTTAATGACTGTGCATCAGTCAGCACAATAGATAATGCTATTATTAGACACGACGCGTCAGCGTCTGACTCATTACTATTACCCGTACCTTTAGTAACAAGGTTCGATAGTAATTCGAACTCAGCCGCAGCACAGTATATAAACCCTCATGTAGCGACCTGAGTGGAACCAACTTGTCCTCTTGGTTCTCCACTCAGGTGCGTATTCCACTGTACTTCCCTTACTCTTCTCCAATGTTAACTTGTCCTCTTGGTTCTCCACTCAGCGTGCCACAGCGTGATCACCTTGCCTTTGGACTTGTATAAAGTCCTCAAGTGTGCATACTCTCCGTTGTGACTGTACGTTCGGCGCGTGACTTGTCTCCGCGTTAGGCTTGGGTGTGCTACCTGTTCAGTTCGCTTACCTCACCTTGGTCTAGTTGTACGCGATAAGTCATACCGCTACATTAGGACAAGTTCTTCCTTCACACGCCCCTTCTTTCTTACCGGCGTTTTCTATTTTCCCTTCTAGGTGGTTGACGACCACAAGTCCCTTGTGTCATACACCTCACTCTTTGCCTGTGGACCTTCGTACGCAGAATCTGCGCTATCTTGGTACAACTCTAGTGTCCGTAAAATCGGCATAGATTGTGCTTGCCTATAGGACTTTATCTGGTCATCAGTAAAGTTCCTGGGTACTGCTTGCAGAACTGGTCACCACGCCAGATAAGCTGCAAGTGGAAGAGAAGCCTGCCAGGCCTAGCCTGCGACAGCTGTACGCGAAGTAAACAGAAAAGTTTGAGAGCGCTTCGGCGTGAGAGGCAGCCAACAGGTCGAGGAGACTGCGGCAGACAGCCTTGTGTTCTTGCACAAATTCATTACCCCATTCCTGAGTACTCCGTTATCGCCGCAGCCTCGCGCAGTGTGAAACACCACTGTGTATTGGTCTTGCTTGATCGGACTCTCCAATCACCTTCGACTTAGCGCTTCGCGGTCGTCGTAACACGTCGTCACATTATACCACCTTCTATTTTCAAACTGCCTCGCATATTTGCGAACGTTCGTCAGCGTCTTCGACGTATCTTCCGGAGGAGACAGGAAACAGCACTCCCTGTCCCAGCGCCCCCGTCACCCCCACGTTCTTATTTCACTCCAAACTCAGCCTCTGCTTCGGCATCGCTACACGTTCAGGGAGCAGGTCAATCGTCCTCTGACCCAATCCCTTCACCCCGTTTTGCATCACCTACTCCGACAGTAGCTTCGGAGCACTCCTATCACTCGGCGCACTCCTCCTCCAACGAGACACTCGTTGACGACCCCCAAGCACCCCCTGTAGTTTATCAGCAAGAAGTCTTTGCTGGTGAAGAAGTTCACTACAGGTTCTCTCTAGAAGGCGAACCACAGAACGACGCGGAAGCATACGTCCGCGCCATCTATTACGACAGAGATTTTCGTTACGCCCTTCTAGAACTTCACGGAGCATTTGGCCTTGTTGCAGGCACCCCTTTCACCGTCCCTCAGCTGATCGCCTTTGCGGCAGCATTAGTCCCCGAACTTTCTCCTCCCCCATCCGTCCACTCCCACGATAGCTCCCAAAGGGAAACAGAGAGCAGCTCAAGCTCAAGCTCAGTATCCCACAGGAGTAACGTCCAAGTACAGAACGATCCTCTCTAAAGAAGAAAAAGAGTGGATCAAGAACTTCGACAACTGGGACGAATTCGACGAAGACGAACAGCTTCGCCTTATCGAAGACAGACGGGAGTCGATAAAAAAGTACGAGGAAAGAAAAAGACAGGACGAGTTAGATAAGATGTCCGCCGCCGCCGCCGCTCCCCCCACACCAACAGCTCCTGCTCCGCCCCCAACTCTCAACGACTGCTTGCGCCTAATAAGTGATCTGGGCCAAGTAGTCGGCATACTTACGCAAAAGGTCACGGACTTGACCGCACAGGTTTCAGCAACCGCGGCCAAGCCCAGCACCAAGCACAAGGAAGTAGTGGCCCGTCCCAAAGCATGGGATGGGAAAGGCAACTCTACAGATGCCCATCACTTCCTTGCCGCCTTCCATAATTGGGCAGGCTCACAGCAGGACGCTATGAATACCTGGGACCCGGCCCAGGGCATGTACTTCCGGGCAGAAGACCGCTGGATTATGGCGGTTCTTAACCTTATGGAAGGGGAAGCCAAGTCATGGGCTCTCCCCTACCTCGAACAACTTCAGTCAAACAACATCCCGTTCGGTAGCTCTTGGGACGAATTCGTCAAGGAGTTTAACCGACGGTTCTCACCCCTCGACACCACAGAGACAGCGAGGGAGCAGCTGAAGAAGACAAAGCAGGGCCGCGGATCAGTTGCAGAGTACCGATCCGTGTTCGAACAGTACTCTGGACAGACTGGATGGTCAAAAGCAGACCTCTGCACCCGCTTTTACGACGGTCTTTCGGACCGTGTAAAAGATGCCTTAGCCTTGACGGACAAGGCCCATGTAGACTTTGACGACCTCAAGCAGGTCTCACAATCGCTGGATCAGCGACTGAGACAGAGGGACTCAGAGAAGAAGGGCGGTTCGTCCAGCCAGTCGATCTTGCCTGCAGGCAAGCCGTCCGACCCAGATGCGATGCAAGTTGACGCATCACGCCAGCAGGGGTCCGGCACGAGCAAGCCTGCATCCAGCGGAAAGACCCGGCAGGATTATCAAAAACATATGCAAGGCAAATGTTACGGGTGTGGTTCTAAGGACCACTCAAAGAAGGATGGAAACCACGAACGCGACGTGTGCCACCATTGTCAAAAGGTCGGACATAGGGCACCCGTCTGCATGCTCAAATTTATGGGGAAACCCGCCAAAGCGAAAGCTGCGGCCAGTAGCGAAGAGACCCCCTCCCAACCTTCCTCCAGTCAGTCGGCGGCTTCCACCGCCCAATCAAGTACTCCCGCACCGCCCAAAGCCAATACGTCCCAGGCAGACGTGGCAAAGTTATTGGCGGCGCTCACCGCACAGCAAGAGCAAATCAACGCTCTTAAGGCGGCTTTTTAGATCCAGGGGTAGTCATAGCTGCGGACTCCCCCTGTAAAACAGATATGGTTGACTCGGCCTCATGTAGTTGTAAGATATGCCTACGATCTCGCCTCGTTTCGGACTCGGACCAATCTGTAATTCCTACGTACCACTTTGTTTCTGCCTGTCATGTTGATAGTAGTGATGTCTCGGCTTCCTGTTCTGATTCTACATCTACATCTGCCTCGGAGATGAACAATAGTATTAGTGTTCCGATTGCTCCACAATTTGTAGCAGCGCCGCAAGTGATGCAGCGCTTTCTTCATGTATTATTCCCGAAACAAAAGATAGCAAATCTCATTTTCATATTTCTGTTGAATTACAAGGACGTCATCGTACTGTAAAAGTAGCAGCCATGGTAGATTCCGGAGCAACCTCGTTGTTCCTGGACAAGAAGTACGCTGACCGCCACAAGATGTTGCAGGTTCCGCTAGAGCATCCCATTACCCTTTATAACATAGACGGGACGCTCAATGAAGCAGGCAGTATCACCCATAAAGTAACACTCGTCCTCAAAGTTGGTCCTAGTGCAGAAAAATTCGACTTCATGGTCACCTCACTAGGCCCAGAACGAGTCATACTGGGACTGCCCTGGCTAAGGCATCGGAACCCGCACATAGATTGGCAGGAAGGCACTATGCGTCTCAACTCCAGCGCTGAAATAGCCGCACCGGAGATAGAGATAGAGGTGACGCGCATTATGGCGAACCGTATGGAACACCGCCGTCTCCTTGCGGAGAAAGTGTTGGACACTGTCTCTGACGAAGTTTTCTGTTTGGCCGGTTTCACGTACTCTCAGCAGATTGCCGAGAAAGCGATAACCTCCAAACCTAAGAAAACCTTCGAAGAGATGGTCCCTGAACACTATCGTGACTTCGCAAAAGTCTTCTCTGAGGAAGAATCCCAGAGACTCCCTGAGCATCAGCCATGGGACCACGCCATAGACCTTGAACCAGATGCAGTTAAACACTGGAAGGTCAAGACATATCCCATGTCACCTAGCGAGCAAGTAGAATTGGACAAATTCTTGGATGAACATATAGGGAAAGGATATTTAGTGCCATCTAAGTCACCTATGGCATCCCCTGTATTCTTCATCAAGAAGAAGGACGGCAAGCTCCGTCTGGTCCAAGACTATCGGCGTCTTAACAAAATTACCATTAAGAACCGATATCCACTTCCACTCGCTGCCGATATTATCAATAGGCTCAAGGGAGCTCAATACTTCACCAAATTCGACGTTCGGTGGGGATATCATAACATCCGCATCAAAGAAGGCGATGAATGGAAAGGTGCTATTGTCACCAATAGGGGTCTATACGAGCCTAAAGTCATGTATTTCGGCATGACTAATAGCCCCGCCACTTTCCAAGCCTTAATGAACGCCGTCTTTGCTGATCTTATCGCACAAGGAGAGGTCGCCGTATATATGGATGATATCCTCATCTATAGCAATAACCTCAAACACCATCGAAAGATAGTACGCGAAGTGTTAACAAGGTTAGAGCAATACGACCTCTATCTCAAGCCTGAGAAGTGCGATTTTGAGAAGCAAGAAATGGAGTATTTAGGGATGATTATCCGTCCCGGAGAAGTGCAGATGGACCCTGGCAAGGTCTCTGCAGTAAAGGAGTGGCCAACCCCGACTACGCTCAAAGAAGTAAGAGCATTTATCGGGTTCGCCAATTTCTATAGAAGGTTCATCAAGGATTTCGCGGCTATTGCCCGACCCCTTCATGACCTTACTAAGAAAGACACTCCTTGGATCTGGCAGTCTGAACAGCAGAAAGCCTTTGACCTATTGAAGGAACGTTTCGTACAAGAACCTATTCTTAAGGTCTACGATCCGAACCTTCCAACTAGAGTCGAGGTAGATGCTTCAGGATTTGCTACTGGCGGTATTCTAACTCAGAAATACCCGGACGGTCTCTGGCACCCTATTGCGTATCGCTCACAGTCCATGAGCAAAGAAGAACGCAACTACGAGATATACGACAGAGAAATGCTCGGCTTAATCCGCACCTTAGAGGATTGGAGACATTTCCTCGAAGGCATCTCTTTCGAAGTGATCACCGACCATAAGAATATGGAATGGTGGGCAACCATGAAAGACTTAAATAGGCGCCAAGCTCGATGGGCCTTATTCTTAAGTCGGTTCGCCTTCAAAATCACCTATAAAAGAGGAGAATCTATGCAAGCCGATGCATTAAGTCGTTTCTCGCGAGACCAAGTCCGAGACTCTGAAGACAACCGTCAGGTTCAGGTGTTAAAACCTGAGCACTTCCTAGCTGCTGCTAAAGCGCATTTCGTCCCTGAAACAGATTCCTTAGGGAGTCGCATTAAGCTCGCATCGATTCGAGAAGCTGAAGTAATAGAGGGTCTTAAAAGTATCTCTAAGACCGCTCCTAAGGCTCTCACCGATGGCGTCTTAATGTGGGAAGAAGAAGATGGTTTCGTTTATCACCGGGGTAAACTATATGTCCCAAATGATCGTGCCCTTCATCGAGACGTGGTAAAGTCTTGCCACGACTCAATCACTACCGGACACCCTGGAAAGAATGGAACCATAGAGCTAGTTAGTCACTATTATTGGTGGCCACGCATGTCAGGCTTTATCGCCTCATATGTAGAAGGATGCGATCGATGCCAACGTTATCGCAAAGATCTGCACCCCAAAGCAACCATTCAGCCGCAAGAAGTACCTGAGGGACCTTGGCAGATAGTCGGGATCGATCTAATCGGTCCACTGCCTATGTCACATGGAAAGGATATGATCTTAAACATCGTAGATCATTATACCAAACAGATTCATCTGTTCCCAGTGACCTCTCAGATTACGGCTGATGGGGTGGCATCCATCTACTTTGAGCAAGTCTTTCCCCTGCATGGGATCCCTCGCAAAGTTATAAGCGATCGAGGACCCCAATTTGCAGCGCGAAGCATGCGGGCTCTTTATAAGCGACTAGGAATAGACGCAGGTCTTACCACAGCCTATCACCCTCAAGCTAATGGACAGGTCGAGCGCAAAAATCAAGAAGTTGAAATATACTTGCGCATGTTCATTAGCAAAAGACAGGATGATTGGGCAGACCTGCTTCCTACGGCAGAATTTGTAGTCAATAGTAGGCTCAACTCAGCAACGGGTCATACCCCTTTTGAGCTACTATACGGCTTCACGCCTGACTTCACTATTCCTGCCGGTAGGCCCATGGGTATTCCACTGCTCGACAAGCGCCTTCAACACCTAGTTTCTGCTCGTAAGGATGCAGAGGCGGCTCTACGCCTAAGTAAAAGGCGAATGCAGACAGACGTTGAACAAAGGACTAAGCCATACTCCTTCAACGTCGGGGATAAAGTCTGGTTGCAAGCTAAGCAGATAAAGATACATCAGCAGTCGTCCAAATTGGGACCCAAGCAACTGGGCCCATTTGAAGTCACTAAAGTTATAAGTGATGTCGACTATAAGCTTGCACTGCCCCCTGCATTACGGATCCATGATGTATTTCATGTAGATCGCCTCTCTCCTTACAAAGGAAACGAAGTCAATGGGCTCACGCCTCCACCACCCGATCCAGTAACGGTCGAGGGAGAAGAAGAGTATGAAGTTGACCATATACGAGATTCTAAGCTCTTTGGTCGTACTCTTAAATACCTCGTCCGTTGGAAAGGATACGGTGAGGGTGAGGACACATGGGAACCGGCTAAAAATCTAGCACACGCCCCTGATACGGTTAAGGAATTCCATTCCTCAAACCCAGGCGCACCTAGAAAAATAGCGGCTCTTATTTACGCGTCCTTACCTTGGCAAGCTCATCATGTGGATACATTGGCCAACGCGGACGTCGACCCTTAAGGAGGGGGGTGATGTCACGGACGCTCTATTTTCACCTTATTTTTCTGTATTTTTACGGATTTATTTGGTAGAGATACGAACGTCCAACGTTGTGTTCAAACATCCAAGTCCTTATCATTAGATATGATAAGATGGTCAGTCACGTGATGCCAACATGTGCACCCACAAGCACGTGACCCTGGGATAGTAACTTCCTTATCAGGAGTTACCTCTTTAGGTCACTTTCCTCATTAGTATAGTAGTTTCTCATTGGACGATAAGCAGGGAACATTCTAGATAGTTCTAGACTACGTTGTTATAGGGTTATGACTCATAGATAAGGACACGTCATTGTTCTGTCAGCGTTAATGACTGTGCATCAGTCAGCACAATAGATAATGCTATTATTAGACACGACGCGTCAGCATCTGACTCATTACTATTACCCGTACCTTTAGTAACAAGGTTCGATAGTAATTCGAACTCAGCCGCAGCACAGTATATAAACCCTCATGTAGCGACCTGAGTGGAACCAACTTGTCCTCTTGGTTCTCCACTCAGGTGCGTATTCCACTGTACTTCCCTTACTCTTCTCCAATGTTAACTTGTCCTCTTGGTTCTCCACTCAGCGTGCCACAGCGTGATCACCTTGCCTTTGGACTTGTATAAAGTCCTCAAGTGTGCATACTCTCCGTTGTGACTGTACGTTCGGTGCGTGACTTGTCTCCGCGTTAGGCTTGGGTGTGCTACCTGTTCAGTTCGCTTACCTCACCTTGGTCTAGTTGTACGCGATAAGTCATACCGCTACACTCGCAACCATAACACAGGCACAAGCCTACAGAGGAATATGCAAGCAAACACCCACCCCAAGACGCCTGACAACCGAAAAGAACCTAAACAAAATAAAAACAGCCGTGCTCCCATCAGCAATTTGACAGAAAAGTTTTCGCCGGTTTCGCAACCCAAAAAACCATCAAAAACCGTTAAAAACAATAAAAACCATACTCATTCAGAGACTTGGTGACCTGAGTCGATTTTTACGAAAACCTAAGGTAGCGACGGGGGAAAAAACCTGGAAAACTAGAGGAAACTACAATAACTCGAAAACTGTACTATATGTCTAAATGTGTTCTTAAGTAGTATAAGATAGAGTAGAGAATAGCTAGGATTAAAAGCCACGACAAAATACTATGATTAGAGGTCAAACAATGGGCAATAAGTGCTAATTCCGAGACTTTGTAGGGCTAGATGAAAGATAAAAGTCAGCACGATATGCTGACAATAGCGATTCATCAACACGATTCTCTTCATCATAGGCCACAAAATTCAGAGCTTGTGCCCAGCGAGACTCGCTGACTTGGCTGAGGATCCTATCAAAGTCTTTCATCGAGTTCCAGGTGGTTCGGTGATTGAAATCACCAGGTGCGTTGAATCCACCTGTCAAGTGGGCTCTCATCGCATGCTCAACCTGTAAACTTGTCAGATAATGGGCCTGGGATGAGTTGCTGCAAATAGTGATGCCAACACACCGCGGTTAAAATCATCACATAAAGCCCTTTTGGCGGGCTCTTTGGTCCAAGAGATGGACGGAGAACTGACCTTGATGCAAAGCTTAAGTATGTCTCGGCAACTGGGAGGATGAACTGTGAGCGCAAAAACCCATCAGGTTTCTAACATGTGTCATGAGCATGAGCAACAATCTCCAACAGCAAAAATAAACTCACCTTGTAGTTTGGGTCATCCTTCCGAAGCTTGCTGGACTTTGGGACAGGGTTTTCGTAGTAAGCTGGTCCACCTGACCGCAACGCCCAGTGGACATAATCCCTGATCTTGTCTGGTTGGTCCTTGAACTCAGCACGCTCAAAAAATGTCTTCACTAGCAGAAGGACATCACTTGCGAGCTTCGACCTTCGAGTCTTCATTCGGTCATAGGCCTATCAGGAAACATTAGTTAGTCAACCGCACAAGGATCATGTGACATACCGCCTTAACGATGCCATCTTGCGGGCTCAGCGTGTATGAAATATTTGTGAATGAGAGGTCAAACACAACCTGCACAGCCTCAACAAGGGCACCGGACTCCCGCACCCAATCAGTAAATGGGTGGTCAGAAATATAAAGAGCATGGGACAGTGTTGGAAGAAAGATGCGAGTCCAACGTGAATCGTCGAGGCACTGACGAGTGATGTCGGTATGTGCCTCGGTAAGGGACTTGCTGGGTTCGTGTTGCTTATATGATGCGTCCTTCTTGACTGTTGCTTTCGTTGCTTTTGATTTGGGTATCTAGTTGATACGTTTGGGGTCAAATGAGTCGGAACAACCAAGTAAAAAAATATATTGACTCACTTTCCGTGTGGCTTGCAATCTACCTGGGCGGATGTCTGCTTTCATTCCGATCTTCACAAGCTGGTAAAATAAGAATCATGAGAATTCTGATGAGATGACATGCAAGGAATACCTCATTCACGCGAGGTGGCTTGTCCGAGACCAGAGATTGAATTTCCGCAACCGCTGGGCACGTTTCTTCGAGGTCACTGTCACCAAGGCCCCCAAGCTCAAACGGGTCAGTGACACCTGGCTGCTGGACCAGAGTGGGAATGGGAACAGGGTTTGGTACAGCGAGAGCTTGCAGTCGAAGACCAGAGTTCGCGTATTTCTTGCGACGAAGGTCTTGTGCCGTGAACCTGCTTGTTTCACAATGGGTCAGAGTTATGCAAAGGTGCAGTGATTGTGCACGTCTCACTTTCCAATATCGTGCTTTGAATGGGTCTTCTCAGTGTGTTCGGCGCCACGTAAGTCTTCCATCCTTGTTATAAGTTCTTGACGGGCCGCACCCTTGACGCGTTTGTTACCCTGAGACTGTTGGCAGTATGAGTGACGAACCGACAGATCTATATATGACGTTAAACACTGGCCTTCTTTTGTGTTTTGGTGGCCTTGTCGGATTCGGACGAAGAGTCGTCAGAGTTGAAGCCATTGTCGGCCTCCCTCAAGTCGAAGCACTCATCGTCACTCTCTACATCAATGTGGCGCCGCTTACGAATTGTGGTAGATAAGCGTTGCGGGTGTAATATGGGCAGGTCGTCCTCCTCGTGTTCTTCCATTAAATTCAACTGCGTGAGGTGTTCCTTTGCCATCTGGACCTCGTGCAGCTTCTCCTTGAGGGCCTTCGCCCCAGCTTGACGGTCGGCCTCAATCTGTTCCTTGCTGCGTCGGGGTTTTGGCTGACCTGCAGGGTGAACGTTACGGCCTGGTCGACTTGGAAGTGTGCGAGTAGCCACAGCGGCCTTTACTTGTGCGCTTCGTCTTTCTCCTTTCGGGGCTACTCTATTGTCAGTGGTTTGACTGTCATCGTAGCCAAAACCCACACCTTGTCTTACTTTTCCCGGACGTCCAGTAGCCTTTTTGTTAGCCACCACTGTGCCGAGACCTTTGTCAACGTCGACATCTGAAGAATGATGAGCGCTGGCAACAGTGGGCTTTTGGCCTCACTTACCTGGCCCCTTAGTTGAAGGGTGCTCGTCACTTGTGGGAGTAAGGGTGTTGCCGCTGTTGGTAGTGGTGTCAGGTACAGACTTTGTTGTGACACTTCGGGTTCGACGGGTGGTTGGCATTGATGTGACACGGTATGCGCAGGAGAGAAGGACAAGGGAACGTGAAAGACAGGCTAAGGGGAAAAGACTGAGTAGGCAAGACGGGTCAAATATATCTATAAGTCCTACCTAGGAGCCCCAAAACCGTGGCAATGGAGTCCAAATTGGACGGTTCCGGCAATGGAAACACGGCGGAATGATAGATAGGTCCTATTAAGGTATAGTCCACCACATGAAACACGAAGACTGAGGGCAGGGATGCAATAGTTAGCGTATGGCCAAGTCCTGTAGCGTAACAAGGGGACCATCAAGAAAGTATTGATCTAATAAATGGCAGATCGGTGGGACGGGGAGCTTACATGAAACGAATCTACCACTCTGCTGTGCATCAGTCCATAAGGGGTTTGTGACGTTGTGATATGACGACGAGGCATTGAGCCTGTGCTGGGAACGGCCATCACAATGACCCCTGGGTTGTGTATCAGGCAGTTGGTCGTGTTGTAGCTCTCGTGTCTCATGGGAGGTAAGGGAAGTGTAGAATGTGTATGCGTAGTATATGAATTCTTGAAGGTATTCCAAGGAGATCCTGGAGCTAAGAGAGTGACAGAGGACAGTAAGTACTTCGCAACTTAGAGAATGGGAGGGTTGACACATGCACATACCGTCGGGGAAGGTTATAATACATCCATTAATGTCTAGTTGTTGAGGATCCAGCAGAGCGACGTTGGTTGACGTTGGTGCTGAAGCACCCAACGTTGGATGTGCGGACCACATCGTCTGCCAATTCTACGGTATGACATGCTAACCTGGTGGCAGCAGGAGGGGAGGGCAAGGTAATAGTTGTCGTGGGCGCACCTAGCATTGGCAGTTTGCCCCCTATTGTTGTCGTCGGTGGTGCACGTGGCCACATCGGTAGTACGATACCTGTGTCCCTTCTGTGAGATTGTGTATCTCTTGGTGACTTGCGTGATACCACTGGCACACTAGGCTTGTTGAGGCACGGAAATCAAATAAAAAAAAAGGTAGGTGCACTGTGGATATACGTTTGATCGTGCCCAGTTTTCGGCGCCCATGTCGACATCCCGGCCGCCACGGTCTGTACTATACTCAGGGAAAAACCAGTCCAGGGGAACCTGTGAGGACGCCGGGTCAGAGGAAGCTGAAACACGGAAATGTCAAAGGTGACTTGACTTGGTCTAAGGCCGTCTTCACTAGCCGAATCGATGGCGGGTATGCGTTCAATGGTACCAAATATTTTGGGTGCGGCACGACAGCCCTGGGTTATAGCTACAAGTCCATGAATTAGCAATAATTAATCAAGGCAGAGAAAAGTAACTCATACCCTGCGCGTCGGGAGCCATAAGAGCGAGGGAAAAGGAACCGATAAGAACTGCCAAGATGACGTTGATGATCAGGCCAGTGTCGGCATGACCTTGGTTGATGAGCATAGTGCCAAAACTGAACACTAGTATATGCGGTGTGCAAGTCAATAACACGCGGTTGGATTATAAGAGAAAGAAAGGGAGGGCGAAAAACTGACCGAGAGCGTAAGTGGCATAGATGGCAAAGAAAAAGCTGGAGAGACCGATGCCATGGCAGATCGCTGCCCGGCCATCCAGAGAGGGCCTTATGGACAGGAATATCGTATAAGGATGCGAGCGCACTTTGGGTGCCAAAAGCTTGAGCAGTGTGGATCGTGGACACAGCTTCTTCTGCAAGGGTACCACCCTCAGCGACGTGTTTGGACAAAACGAGAGGAAACACGAACGGGTGTCGGTCTGAATGCGGGTGGTGATCTCACCAGCGCCAACTTTATCAAAGAAGGCAATATCCTGGCGGAGGACTGCTTTGAGATAGCGTTCGCCGAATTTGCTTAGCAGCGACCTCAGCGGTATAGACCCAGATACACATGTAGGTGTACGTAGAAACGAACAAGCCCACGCCTGTGTGGACATGGACAATACCAATTAGTAATTCAGAACCAGAGTAGCGTATCAGCGAAGTGACGAGTGACGAACCGATATACATCAGGTAAGACGCATCTTGAGCAGCAACGTGACGGAAGTTCTTTGCGGGTTGGTCGGCTCTAGTTGTCGACCCTGGGTCATTAAGATCAAGATTGTTGAGGGCAATGGAGAAGTCAACGAAGATGAAAGAACGACATAGGGAAGAGAAATGAACCAAGGCAGTGATTCACCGGTCCAAGCGTCCGTCCGACACCAACGAGAGAATGACGACGAAGTCGAGGCGACAAATAAAACGCGCGGGTTGGGCGAAGTGCTAGACGTCGAGGTCGTCAGTCATCGGTATGAAAGAGCGAGAGGGGAGAAAGAACACGAACTTGAACAGCAATTCCAACCTTCGAAAACACGGGCTTGCACCAACGAACAGCGAGCACAGAACGGGGAGTCAAGAAAACAAGCACAAGTTCACAGACGGAGAAAAGAGATGGGGCAGAGTGGAAGGGGAAGAAATCGCGCGAACAGATTGCGAGATGGCTCACCAAGGCCAAGGCTGCAGGACGTCGTTAGTTATGAGTGTGAAAAAGACGAGACGGACGAGAGACGGACCTGAATAGCCATTCGACGATCAAAGCACCTGTCTGCGCCATCAGCCCAACGAATACATGACAGAACGCCAAGAAACGAGAACGAGTTGCAGAAGACAAGGAGTGTGGGGGATGGGAGAGCTGGGAGCGGTCGTAGAGGAAAATACGATGCGAGAACGTCTCGCAAATGCCTTGACATCAACGTTGTCAGTTATAAATATGAAAGCAGAAGGCAGAAGGAAGCGATGAACCTAGTTCTAAGGGAGGTCAAAGTAGAGGTCGGCACCTGGGAACTGGGGCTTGATGACATCTCCCCAGAGCCAGTACATCAGGGTGCCGTAGGTGATGTCAGACGAGTCGGTCGGACCAGTGCCACCGGTGAGGGGGCCGTGAATTCGGCTTCGGAACCGACGATAAGGGCCCCAGAGTCCCCACCTCTGGAGAATGGACCGTAGTCGTTGTCGTAGAGGTGAACTGTGGCTTCGATGGAATTGAAGGTGCCCACGAGGCCATAGCGGCGCTGATGAGACTTGAACCCAGAAAGGCGACCAATCGTGGTGAGCGTGGCGTGACCACGTTTGATCACGAATCGCACGGGGTCGCCCTTCACAGGCTCATCAGAGGCTATGAGGGGAGGGTCAGCAGAACAGCTTGTGAAGAACCTGGGGAAGGGAATTCCAGGCACACCTGAGCAGCACCCGCGGCAATCGCAGCGACGAGGCCAATAGCATTGAGAATGGGCTCAAAGTGGGTGGAGAAGCTGGGAGGGGAGCTGATGAGAAAACGGTATGAATGGAAGGAAGAAATAATACCGGAAGAGACCAAAGAATGATACGGGCTTGGAAGTGTCTTCAATCGGCGCAGAGACACGAAGCTCAGAGGAGGTACATTTCTCGGCCGAAGACAATGAAGCCGAGTCCAACTGCTTTGGCCTGAGCCATGAGAAACGAGTGGAGGGCTTGTCGTGCTCGTTATTTTCCACTGCCGACATGAGGAGCACGATGAAGGGGGCGGAAAAAAGAAGGGAGAGGAACACTGAGTGGAATCATATGGCTTGTGTGTATTTCTATCTTGCTCACGAGAAAAGTTGCCGTTGCCATACACCGCTTACGGTATCCAGAGGAACATCTGCCGTTCAAGGCTGAAGAAAAAATGTGGATCTTCGGTGGTGAGCCGACACACCAGGATATGTTCGCGATTCACCTGAAAGAGATATATAAAAGGGATGAAAAAGAGAGGAGGCGACATACTCTGTGGTAGGGCGATGATCTCGTCCGCCGCCAAGTCCTGAACAGCTTGCGTGATGTCGAGCTGAAGAAATGTGGGTCTTCGGTGGTGAGCCCACATGCCAAGATACGTTCGTGATTCACCTGAAAGAACTGTATAAAAAGAGACAGTAACTTGACGACGCCATGGGCGCTCTCGAAGAAATGGGTCGGGAAGCGAGAAGTTCTTCGGGTCTGTAGCCATTCTGGGGAATAAACTGAGCGGTATCAGAGGCATATTCTCTGTCGTAGTAAGAGGGAAGGCAAGGGAGGACAGCAGGGGAAGGAAAGGAATACGCACCGAGTAACCACGTTGTCGCTTATATTTCTTGGAGTCCTCCTCGATCTGACGGTCTATCATGTCTGAGAAAGCTCTCTCTTCAGCTTCTCGAGTATTGGAGGCATCATTTTCCACTGTAAGAGGAGGGAAGGGAGGAGAAAGTGTCAGAAAGGAAGGAGTAACGGAGTAACTGATCGATTGCTCAAAGACGATGGACGCCCCATCAGTTTCACAGTTCTGACTAAGACGGGAATTCCCGTGTTCAACTTCAATGTTTCAACATTTTCAACGATCAACGGTTTTAAGCGAGTCCACCCAACCTCTGCCTACATACCCTATGCGCCATGTCTTTTTTTTGTTCCTTTTGTAGAGATAATTTCCGCTCACAGGGAGGCTTGGCGAAGCATGTGAACTCAAAGCACGGCAAGAACAGTACATTTGCAGGGATGGCCGCAGCGTTACAGTCGCACACATTCATACGCCATCCCCACCTCTCAGGTATGTCACAAACCCATGCATGATGACAAGGTGCTGAGTCCTTATGAGCCTGGCCATGTTCATCTGATGGCAGATTCCTCAGAGATCTCTCACAACCACCGACATCGGAATTGTTGGAGTTGCGCAGCAATCCTTGGCTCCCTTTCAGTGACAGGCTGGCATACGAATGGGCGCACTACCACTATATACATCTTCAGTCTTCTGCAGGCGATATTCAGCGGGGCCTTGATCTCTGGAGAGCAACGGTTATGATGTATCAGACTGACCACAGCAGCTGCGATGGAGTCCCATGGAAGAGTGCCGCGGAAATGTATGGGACGATCGACTCAATATCGGCTGGTGGAGTTGGCTGGACAACTTACCAATTATCATACAGCGGGCCACAACCAACCGGGGCTGCTCCCCAGTGGATGCAAGAGACTTATGAGCTAAACGTACGGGACGTCCTTTCTGTCTTCAAGGAGCAACTAGCCTCGAAGGAGTTCGATGGCGAGTTTGAATACACGCCATATGAAGAGTACGATAAGAATGGTTCTCGTGTATATTCTAACCTCATGTCAGGTAACTGGGCGTTTCGTGAGGCGGTATGTGACTATATTCCATATTTTATTCACCTGATGTATCGCTCTAGGACACGATCTCTCAGGACAAGACGACGCATGGAGCGATGTTTGTTCCAATTGTTGCTGGCAGTGACAAGACCACGGTATCAGTTGCAACCGGACATCAAGAGTATCACCCTGTGTATGCGTCGCTTGGCAACATCACCAATACCGCCCGGCGTGGGCATGGAAGTGGTGTAGTGCCTGTCGCCTTCCTTCCAATCCCAACGAGTACGTTTCATTTATCCATGCTCCTGTCTTTGTTGTTGAGGGGTGGACTCTTTCAAGCAAGCAAACGCCAGCGAACAAAAACATCGTTTCAGATGTTTTGTCGGCAACTTTACCACAGCTGTCTCGAATTGGTCTTCGCACCGCTCAAGCCCTATATGACGGAGCCGAAAGTCATGAAATGCCCCGATGGGCACTTTCGCCGCGTGATTTTTGGTCTTGGGCCATACATCGCAGACTATCCTGAACAAGTCTGGCTTGCCGGTACTGTATCTAAATGGTGTCCAAAGTAAGTGCGGGGATCTCTTTACAAGCGTCACTGACCCTTTCTTATGTAAGATGTGATGCATTGCCAGCTGACCTTGACGGCTCAGGGAGTCATCAACGCTCACACACGAAAACTGACCTCCTTATCAAGATGTTTGACCCGACTGTCCTCTGGGACGATTTTGGTCTTCGGCACAACATTGTGGTGCGTATTATGTCTTCGCTCCGACACTGTGGTCTGATAACGCACCTGGCAGCCATTCACATATTCATTTCCACACGCCAACATCCATGAACTGCTCGCACCGGATCTCCTCCACCAGCTGATCAAAGGAGTATTCAAGGACCACCTCGTTGAATGGGTGGTAGAGTATCTACACCTGGCACATAGAGAGAAGGTAGCGTTGGAAATCATCGAAGATGTTGATCACCGGTACGTCTTTTCTTCCTTACTTCACGGCTCATAAATCATCTGACAATAGGATCTCGGCCGTCCCCCCGTTCCCTGGTCTTCGCCGGTTCAAAGACGGGCGTGATTACCAGCAGTGGACAGGCGATGACTCAAAAGCATTGATGAAGGTATGTGCACGCCGTGATATGATATTGGACTCAGATCAGTCATACTAACCATACTGTTAAAGGTTTTTCTTGCCGCAATTGCTGGCTACATCCCATCTGTGATGGTCCGCTGCATTGCAGCGTTCATGGATGCATGTTACATAGCCCGCCGAAATGCCATTAACTCAACATCTCTTGAACACCTTCGAGACTCTGTTGAGACGTTTCATCAACTACGTGCTGTCTTCATTGAGGTTGGGGTTCGTACAAGCCTTTCTCTTCCACGCCAGCATGCTTTGAAGCATTTTCACCGTGCCATACACCTCTTTGGCTCCCCTAATGGACTCTGCTCATCGATTACGGAATCAAAGCACATTCGAGCAGTCAAAGAACCTTGGCGACGATCCAATCGATATCACGCTCTCGCTCAGATGCTCAAGACCAACTCACGCATGGACAAGATGGCAATACTACATCAGCGCCTTGAGGACAGTGGGGTGCTGCGGGGACTTGCGTTCCCATCTGAGCTCGGTACAAACAACGCAACTAATGTGCCAATAGATTCAGAGGAACTTGAAGATGAAGATGAGGGAGTCGTTCCAGGTAAATCGCAGAACGCGTCCGACTTTGATGTTCAGCTCGCATCCAGAATTCGTGCGTATACATCGTTTTAGAGCGGCCCCATCATTCACACATTGAACTCTCAGAGTGTGGTTACCCGTCTCAGCTCTATGCTCTTGCAACGTACATCCAACAGCCCAATTTTCCACTCGTCTTCACCCAGTTCCTCTACAAGTTCTCCCACCCAGACGAACAGATTGCTCCGTCAAGAATTGAGGAATGCCCTGCCTTTGAGGGTGCGATCAAGGTCCATCACTCGGCCATCGCCACGTTCTATGCACCTAGTGACCTTTCTGGATCAGGTGGCCTGCGGCGTGAGCGAATCCGATCAACTCCCTACTTCTTTGGCCACCCTCGTCGCGACACCGTTTTTGTTGTCATCGATGATTCTCAGGCCGGTATGGAGGCCATGGAAATTGGGCAGGTATTGCTCTTCTTCTCATTCGAGTACAGGCGAAAGAATTTCTCATGCGCATTAATCAATTGGTTCGTCCATACTGATGAACGTGACCCTGACACAGGGATGTGGGTCGTGAAGCAAGAGCTCGATCGCCATGGCCAGCCCACTCTTGAAGTCATTCATGTTGATTCTATTGCTCGAGCAGCACACCTCCTGCCCGTTTATGGCGACTCACGGGTACCAGAGAACTTTCATTACTACCACGCTTTGGACACTTACCACTCATTTTTTGTTAACCATTATGTTGATCACCACGCACACGAGTTTATTGGTAGGGATTAGTAGTTTCTATTCAAGTTTTTAAGGTAGTTAGCGATGTTCAGGACCTCCCATATGAATATTTAGGCCGAGCGAGTAGGTTTCCGAGTGTCTGGGTTTCAAGTTTCCGGAAACTGGGAAAACGTCTGAAAACGACAAAAACGAACGAAACAACGGAAACTTTTTTGTCAAATTGCTGATGCCTCTTCAACAAAATGAAAGAAACAACCAAATCAATCTGGAAAAACATAAGGAGCAACACGATCTGACCCACCATTCAACAATTCATCTACAAGGCAATCCACGGCACCTTCATGATAGGGGATTTCTGGGAAAACATTCCGGGCTACGAACACAGACAATGGTGCCCAACATGCCAGATCAAAGAAGACCTAGAACACATCCTGCTAAACTGCAAAGCGACACCGGTAAAAACGATCTGGGATATGACAGAAAGATACTGGCCTCAAGAAACACACCCCTGGCAGGAACCCAACCTAGGAACGATACTCGGCTGTGGATCCCTAGCGATACCACACAACCCAGAGGAAGGGAACGGAAACGACCGACGACGACACACCACGATAAAAGGTGCAAACAGACTAATCCAAATCCTCATATCAGAGTCAGCTTACCTAATTTGGGTCACGAGATGCGAGAGAACCATTCAATCAAAAGAACACTCAAGAGACGAAATAGAACGCCGATGGCTCAGCCAAATTAACTGAAGACTAATAACCGACAAAATAATAGCAACAAAGATTAAACACGACCCCACCACACAAGCACTAGTCAAAGCCACCTGGAGAAACCTCCTCCACCCCGAGCCCCCCCCCAACTGGCTCAACATCTGTGAGGTTTTAGTGGGTAGGAGACCACACCGCACCTGACCGCAGCTGCCTTGTGTCTGAGTCCCACACTATCCCCCCTACAGTCATGGGCCGGTCAGTGAGCCGGGACTGGTCAGTGAGACACTGGGCTTTTACACAACACCCTGCCACAAATCTGCCTCGGAGATTTCTTGGGAAAACTTTCGACACATAATTCATGTTGTCTGTAATATTTTATAGTGAATAGCTGCCTCTGATCCTGTCTGAGAACACAATCATTGTCGGAAAACACGCAAAAAACACATCCTTTCAAGCTGTGGCCTAATATCACTGATAAACTCCCTTTTATTTTTACATATCATGAAAAGGGTGGTCATAGAAGTCTAATACACACATTGATCAGTGATGAATCACAGGATAGGGATTGTGGTGAAGCGGGACTGAGGAGGGGAGATAAGGGCCGTCACATCACACTTTCCAAATGAGGTTCAATACATGCTTTAGCCAGATATAGTAAATTATATAAATCAGCAGCGGGATTTACGAACAGCAAAGAAATAGCACTGTAGCAATATCTCCTCGCCAGGATCATCATGACCTAAACATGGTTGGACGAGCCAAATCAAAAGAAGAGAAGCAGAGGGAGTACGTTGCTGTGAAGGAGAGGTGGATGGAGAGGGCTGTGGAATTGTACCGCTCACAGGACAACTTGGATGAAAAGGAGAGAAAAGGGAGGTTGCGGATTTTCTTGGAGATGAGCAAGAGATGTTGGGAAGAGGACAATGTCGAGATCCATCTTGACAAGCAAACATTGTCACGACGACTCCAGGGGATCAAGAGCCAGGCAAAGTCGAATGCACAAAAGGGCTGGCTCAGCGAGGAGGAAGAAAAGGTTGTCATTGACTTTGCCATCTCAGTTTCCAATCAAGGCTTCCCACTCAGCCAAAAACGCATCCAGGAGCATGCAGAGGAGCTCTGCAGAGCACATTATGGTTCTGACTTCAAAGGCCTTGGAGAGACCTGGGGGAAACGTTTCGTTGCAAGGCATAGAAATGAACTCCGCAGCTACTGGTCACATCCACTTGACCATTCTCGGGCTCAGGCAGGAAATCCCCATACAAAGAAGGCATTCTACGATTTACTGGAACAAGTGATCAAAGGAAACGAACACCCAATACCTGACCATCTTATATATGCTACTGATGAAACTGGGTTTCAGGAGGGTATCGGGACCCGAGAACGTGTATATGGTGCCACAGGGAAAAAGGTTCAGCACCAGCAGCGCAGTGGTACTCGGGAGAACACCACAGCAATTGTAACCATCTGTGCAGATGGGTCGTCCCTTCCCCCTGCTATAATCTTCAAAGGCGAGGGTTATCAGGCAAGCTGGAAGCAAGAGAATCCCTTAAACGCATCGTGAGTTTCTCTATTTTATGAAAACAATTGGCTGACGCACTCCTTAGACTTGGGTACCAAAAAAAGGGATACACTGATGGCGAAATTGGTGTTGCGTGGATACAGCAATTTGATGAGATGACCCGTGAAAAAGCAAATGGACAGCACCGATTGCTCCTTGTCGATGGCCATAATTCCCACTATACCTATGACTTCATCAAGCATGCACGCACAAGCCACATTGAAGTGCTCTGCTACCCATCACATTCCACACACCTTTTTCAGGGATTGGACGTCGTTATTTTTGGTGTTTTGAAGCGATGCTGGAGTGAGGCCAGAGACACCTTTGAAAGGGAGCGTGGAGTCAAAGTGACGAAGAAGAACTTCATGAAAGTTTACGCAGATGCCCACCTAAAGGCCCTAACCAAGGAAAACATTCTGGCGGCGTTTCGGAAGACAGGAATTGTCCCATTTAATCCTGATGTAATCACAGCGAAGATGATGGCCCCTAGCCGAACCTCCTCTATCGAAGGGCCATTACCACTGCCAGCGGAGGAGCCAACAATGATCCTTACCAATATGATCCATAGGATCATCGCTCATCAGGCTACAAGCAACACCACTGGCCCAGGGGAAGACAGCGTAACAGCTGATACTATCACAAGGAACTGGCCAGCTACCCCCATCCAAAGCGCAACCAAAGCCCTTGAGGCAACATCAGTCTCCTTTCTCGTCACTCATGAAACACCCACCTCTAATATGTCAATCCCTTGTTACCGCCCATACACGATCTCCCCTACAAAGAGCCGATACCTCCACTTGATGGAGAGAGAGCCCGAAACAGAGGCAGAATCACAGTTGAGAGATGCTCTCAAGGAGTCCAAGGCCCGTGATCACCGCCGCAAATGTGCCATGATGGAGATGCAAGCAAATGTGGTGCTCCAGTCACTTTGGTCGTCGAAACTCAAGTCGCACTTGGAGGAAAATGAGGCAAAGGCAAAGGGGAAGAAGTCGAACCAGGTCTTGAGCGATGGGATGCCACACTTGTTCACAGGTGATGCCTTTGCAGCCGCGGTTGAAAAAGACGAAATGGAGAGGCAGAAGAAAGCACAGGAGAAGGAGGGGAAAAGGTGTTGGCGAGCACAACACACTGAGGCCCTGGCAGAGTGGAAGAAGCTTGAGGCAGCAAGGAAGGAGCGTAATGAGGCAAAAAGGTTGGGTTATCGGACAGCTGTCAAGGCCTGGGAAGCTGAGCGCGATCTTGCTAAGAATGAACATCGTCGTCCACAGTGGAACAAGCCCAAGTTTGAAGGCTATGAGAAAGCCCTTCCACGTCCCAAGCTAGCTGAGGAAAATATGGAGGAGGAAGAGGAGGAGGAGGAGGATGGCGGAATTCCCATGTATAATGAAGACGATGACGAGTGAGCAAGCAAGTGAGCGTAGTTCGATACTGTATTACTGTAGATAGTTAGCCCCACTTCCAAAACCAGCTAATTTCGAAATCTTCACGCGTGATGTGACTGGCTCACTGAGGCATCTGCTACCTGATAATGGACTTTCTACAGATCCTTAAATCGACGCAGATCCCCCCCTATATCTTACTGATGATGGTCAGTAATCTATTTATTCATTACTGTACGAGCCCCCCACAATGCTTTTTTGAGATAAAGAATCATATCTAGTTTTTCCGAGGCCAAAAAAATTTGGCTGGCTCACTGACCGGCCCATGACTGTACCAGGGGATGTGCGTAAATGCATTTTCCCTCGCATCCCGGCACCCTTTAGGCCCGGCACCAAGCGCACCAAGTGGAGCTGATGGCAAATCTCCCGCCACTTGGCACTCTATGTACTTGTATTTAGGCGTCCACACGTAACTAGATACAAGAATAGTAGCGCCCCTCCAAAAAAAAAAAAAAAAAAAAAAAAAAAAAAAAAAGAGAACGGATTTAATCTTGCTTACGTCATACAAGCCCCTTTCATCTGCTTCCTCTGCCACCAAGCCCGGCCATGCAAGCAATCCCGCGCCTGAAAAATCCACAGCTCGCAAATCTTTCCAAGGCCCCAACCCCTCTAAAATCGGTTAATGTACGCTTGGCACCGACTATGCCTCTTCCTTTCCACAGAACTATCTAACGACATCCACCTCAAAGTTCCGACACACAACCCCCGGCTCTGGCCTCACCCTCGTCACCAAGTACAAACCGCAGCCCACCTCGGAGCTTTTCGACCCGTCGTACCCCGGTGCTCACCTCCCCCTCGGTCAGCGGCAAGCGCTTACGCTGCGCTGGGTTAGCAAGCACTTTAACCTCTACGCGTTCCCAAAAGCGTTTCTGAGCAAGCCAGACGCGCCGTACTCCTTGCCTTACGTGCCGCGGCCATACCCAGCTCGCCCTCAGCGGCCAGAACAGCGCAGCGTCGACATGTCGATGCAAGTCGTTGCGTTCAATTCGCGCATCACGCTCGGTCCCACCGTGCGCACCAAGTTAAAGCGCAGGATCAAGGAGGCTATCAGGCTCATTGTCACGCGCGGCGCGGCGGTCGAGGAGTCGGGCGATGCCACACCACGAGTTGTGTTCCGTCCCGAGGATGTCGGCGCGGAGAAGTGGATTGTACCAGGTGCGTCTGTGATGCGATTCCTGGAGGAGACCTCGCTAAGTTGCCAATAGACTGGACATACGTCGCCCTTCCCACAACCGAAATGTTCCGCATGCCCTTTACTGAGCAGCTTGACCTGATGCGTAAGGCGCTCGAATCCATCCGCCGACGTGTCCCGGACGTTGAAAAGACCCTGAGGAATGGTGAACGTCAAGTCCCCAAGAGTGGGAATTCCGTATGCCCTAGACCGCAGAGATCTCCAGATAAGGTGGTTTCGCGAGATGTGCGCCATTAGGTGGTGGCAATACCCATAGGGTGGCCGGGGGTTCTCGTGACTATGATCACGGACGGGCGTATGTCCGAGAAAGGCTCAGGACCAACCAAATCCGAAAGGCTCACGGTCTGTCGCGGAGAGGTCGGCGCGTTGAAAGAGGCGGCGGATCGCGACCCGAAACGAAGTCAGATTGGAGGCTAGGCGCATAAGTACTATACACACGATGTAGTTCGAAACACCTCTGAGCTAGCCTGCTATTGCCAGAGTAGCTACCTCAACGACGAAGACAGGATAATAAGAACCGTAGTGTCACAGCTTTCTGCGACCGGAGGGCATTGTACCAACCCACATAATGGTAGGCGCAGACCAACGTTCTCGCCCGAGGTTCTCGCCCGAGCACGGATAAGCTATTTCGTTGTACAGTGACTCGGAGCAGCTCCTCCACTACCACCCCTACTTTCCCATATACCTGTGGGACAAGCAGGTCCATCTGGTAGGTACCCTGATTATGAGTCTCTACCCGACCATTTTGTCCTTACAGTGCCTAGCTACTTGAGCAACTCTCAGATTATTCGGCTCAGCCTGGCAGCTGACCATGAGCGCTTTCAAATTGCACCAGCCGAGATGGCACCGTTGGTTGACTCATCTACATTTGCCACCTGCATCCGCATACGTATTTTCTGAAGGTTATTTATCGCTTGTAGGAGTAATCATTACGTGGCGTTGTAGATGGACAATGCCTGTCGCGCGTCGCCGGACACGAGTGAGTTACACAAGCGCCCACGCATTCACAGGACTATCGTCAATCCGAACGGCATGTTGTCACCGTCCACGAAAGGGGCAGAGCGCTAATCTCCAATTGCTCCCCCAACCTCGCAACGATCACACCCCTCTCTCTCCTCCCTCCCCGTCTCGTTTGTAGCTAGCTAGCTCCTTTGTATTACCCTGATGGCGCTTCTTCGCGCCATCGTCCTCTCTTTGTTCGCTGTCCACTCCTTAGCTGATCTCAATATCGGATTTTCCTCCTATGACAATGACTTTATCGAGCCAAGCTACATTCTGGGAAAAAATTGGAACGCCACAACGGTCGTCGCCCAAGAGTCAATCATCCAGTGGGCAGACTCCCTCGCTGCCCAGGGCCCGTGGTGTGCGTGCATTCCCTTTTTCTCTTCCTTAAGATTAATCCCTTCTTGCCCTTGGTCTCTTAGCTGTCACAACTTCAAAGCCTTTTCTTGCGCCGTCAAATGATACACACGATTATCTTGGTTGGTCACCATAGTGCGTCCGACTCAAATTTTACTTTCGTTGACCCCGAATGCTTACTTGGCATACATTAGCTGGTGGCCAAACTGCACGGGTGTGGGCAATACCACGGAATTGACACCGCAACAAAGTAACTCTTTCTTTCTCGTATGATCAAAGCCATGCTTGCTCACTGACGTTTTCCTGCCCTGTGCCTAGTCTGGGTCACATGTCCATACGTCCCACGCGACGGTGTGTTCAACCCGGATTACCGCACGGTCAACAACACGGGCGCTTTCTCTGCCATGGCCGATGCGGTTCTCTACAATGCCCTTGCATGGAAGATCAATGGCTCGTCCGTGTACTCCTCGAACGTTGCAAGCTTCATCAACACCTGGTTCCTCGCGCCTGACACCTACATGAACCCGAACCTCAAGTACGCTCAGGTGGTGCGCGGACCGGGTGCTAACACCGGCACGCACACCGGTGTTCTCGACCTTAAGTGTATGGCGAAGGTCGTCAATGCGGTGCTCGTGCTACGTGCAGGGAAGGCACCCGAGTGGACGGATACGATCGACTCGGGACTTGTGAATTGGACAACGACGTACATTGGATGGCTCACGAGCAACAAGCTCGCGCTAGAGGAGGCTGCGGCAACAAAGTGCGTCACTTCTTCGCATAATTCCGGTGCCGTATCCTGACTGTCAGCAGCAATCATGGGTCGTATTATTATAGCCAGCTCGCATCGCTGCAGATCCTCGTAAATGACCTTACGGGCGCTAATGCGACGCTACATAAGTACTTCTCTACACTGTACCAAAATCAGGTTCTCGCCAGTGGCGAACAAGTGCGTATGCTACGTTAGCTCGAACTATATTCACTTCTGACATGCACTGCCCAGCCTCTTGAGGCGGAGCGGACGCGGCCATATCACTACCGGTGCTACAACCTCGCCGCGATGATCGTAAGCCCGCAGTCTCTCAAATATCCCCCACTCGTGCCGTCCACTAATCAGGAGCCACGTCGTCCATCCAGACTAACGCGCGCCTCGCCGCGTACCTCGGCTTTAACGCCTGGAATCTGACCACTACCTCGGGAGGCTCGATCAAAGCCGCGATTGACTTCACGATGACCGTCCCGCCGAAGGACGAAGCCGCATCCGAGCTCTTCCCCAGCATCGGCGCGGGCGCGGCGGTGTACGGAGACCCGCAAGGCACGTACGCGGCGTTCCTCTCCCGCTCGGAGCAAGGCTACCCCGCCGAGCCGTGGTTCTTCTGGGACCAGCCGCTTAGCGACTCTGGTTGGGTGCGCGCGCATGCGGGCAGTGCCGGTGCCGCAACGCCGTCTGGGACCGGCGCCGCGGCCTCCGCTTCGTCGAGCGCGGGCACGGGCGCTAGCAAGAACGCGAGTGCCCGCACGCGAATCCTAATCGGCACCCCTGGCGAGCTGCTCCTTGGGGCAGCGATCATAATTCTGATACATGTGCTTCTCTTCGCGTGATCCGCGCGTTGCTTCATTATGTTCTTGCTGATATTGTCATTGCTATTATTCCCCCGGTACATTCGACACGTGGACCTTATGTGTGTGTGTGAACACTTGCGTGTAGGCGACTTTCCCTGCTTTCAGCTTTTTGTTTAGTTTGTTATATAATACCTTGCAAGACGAGCCAGTGAACTATGCTCGGTGTGCACCCGAACCTGGTCCAACTGTTACCCCCTGCTGATTGCTGTGACGCCTGATCTTTGCTTACGCGTCGCCGTTGTGGTCTGGTCGTAACTGGTCGTAACTTACTGTAGTTGGTCACGGGCTTGACCAAAGGCGTGACCCCTTAACTCGGGTCGGGTGGCCCGGGTCACCCGAGTCACCAGATGGCATCTTGTACAGTACACCTAGCTTCAGTAACTCGAACGCCAGACTCAGACGATAACTCTATAACACCTGTGCGAGCCATAAGATACATAAATTATCGAAAGTGAAGGCGGATTCGACTCAAAGCAGTGTCGGGTCAGCCAGCTTCAGGCAAGGCTTCATGCCGCAAATTACCCGCATCGAGCGCCTATCTGCCAGTGTCGTCCCCGATATGCAAACTGATAATCCTAGGACAACCCTGAACCCTGCCCCTCCTGTTTGCCTACGGCTTCAATCCCTTGACCTAAACTGTTTTGAATCGTCTCCACCTCGATGTCTCAGCCACCGCCCACCACTTCTAATCTGCAAGAACTCTTTGAGAGCGCCCTGAAGGAATACGAGGAGCGAGCAGGGACAAAACTTCTTGAACATGAACTTGCCATTAAGCTCAAGAGTTGCGATTCTGCGAACTCTGTCATCGAAGTACTCCAGACGGAAGCACAGAAATTTCATAAGTTTCGTGGGGATGATGGAAAGGTGATGAAGTGGCTAAAGCGGACCGTCCACTTCTTGCATACTTTGTCCACCAGTGGGTTAGCTGGTCAGGGTGTCGGTTTGGTGCGTACAAGAAGCTTTCCGCACGAATAATATTGCCCGAATTTGCTGAATTTGGACATCGTTTTATAGTCATTCCCTCCTGCGCAAGCGATTTTCGCTGGAATTGGCGTGCTCCTCAATGTGGGTTTCTTCTTGGCATCGTAGCGCGGAGCGTCCACAATTGTAATGATCACCAGGCAATCAAGGATGTTAGCGCAAGTTACGATGCACTTATTGACCTCTTCGAGTTCATGGAAAGCTTTCTTCGACGCCTCGATATCTATACCAATATTCCACCGACGCCAGCAATGACTGAAATACTTCTGAAAATATTGATTGAACTCCTCTCGACCCTCGCCCTTGGGACAAAACAGGTCAAGCAAGGGCGTCTCAGTAAGTACGAAAGGCTGTCTTGTTAATGTTACCGGCTCAATGTGTTGTAGAGAAATTAGGAAAAAAACTTTTTGGAGAAAATGATCTCGAATTAGTGTTACAGAGATTTGACCGACTCACCCAAGAGGAAGCTAGAACCACCGCAGCGCAGACCCTGGATGTGGCCTACCATATTGTCAAGAGTATGAAGGAAGTCATGGATGGTGCGCAGCCCTGGGTCCATTTCTTGCGCATGCTGTGATCAACGTCACCTGGTTAGACGGAAAGGCGCAGGAAAATGACATTCGGAAGGCACTCGGTACGTTTGGTTTGTTTGTTCAGGTTACCGCCGTGACTAACTGGGGGTGCCACCGGCAGTCATATTGCAACAAATTGCGAGCGACATGAATAAAACGACGCGTTCGTCGTCCCTTCATGGCCCGATATCTGCGTATTGCGACTGAGACTGCCTCACAGGTGACCAGATGCAAAAGACCTCACGGCAGTGGTTGTCGCCTCCGGATCCATCCACGAACCACAATATCTTGTGGAAGGCTCACCATGATGGGACTGCTACTTGGTTCATCCATGGAAACCTTTTTCCCGATTGGAGGGCCAAGGGTTCACTCTTGTGGATCCACGGAAATCGCACGTACCTCCCTGTCTCTACACCGTTGTCGCCTCTAATGGATACCTTATTCCATAGCGGGCTCAGGAAAGAGTGTCCTCTGGTACGTGCTACCTGCGCCCTTCACCCGATAAGGCGGACTGATATTGGTGACCAGTTCGGCGATTATACAATATATCAAAGACAGGCGCGAGGCTGGGCTTGCCTCTTTGGCATACTTCTATTGTGATTTCAGGGATACCGCCAAGAAAGGCGTTCGTGGACTACTCACTTCTCTTCTTGTCCAACTGTCCGCTAGGTCTGATCGTTGTTGTGAAATCCTTTCTGCTCTATATTCCAAACACGATGGCGGCTCACAACAGCCCAGCGATGATGCGCTTACTCAGTGCCTCAAAGACATGCTCACAATTCCTAGACAAGGCCCAATATATATAATCGTTGACGCAATCGACGAATGTCCCAATAAATCTGGCACACCATCCCCGCGAGAAAGCGTTCTGCATCTCTTGAACGAACTTATCCAACTCCACGATCCGGATTTGCATATCGGGGTCACTAGCCGTCCAGAACCAGACATCGAAACCATCCTTCTCCCTTTGTCGTCTCACCGCGTGTCCCTTCAAGACGAATCTGGGCAAAATCTGGATATCGCCAACTACATCATCGCTATGGTCAACTCGGATCAGAAGATGCGAAAGTGGTCAGCGGAGAACAAACAACTAGTAATCGACACGCTTTCACGGAAAGCCGACGGGATGTACGCCAACGTTTTAAAATTGCTTTATGGTGTACGCTCATCTACGTCGTCTAGGTTCCGCTGGGTCTTCTGCCAGCTAGATACGCTACGTCGATGTCTTCCTGGACGTATCCGACGCACTCTGGAAGAACTACCAGGGACTCTAGGTGGAACGTACGAACAAGCACTAGAGAGTATCGACGAGGAGAATTGGGAATATGCTCGTCGTCTGTTTCAATGTATTACGGTCGCATCCCGCCCACTTCGCGTCGAGGAGCTAGCTGAGTTCCTTGCAATTGACCTCGGCGTTGACCAGAAAGCGGTCCCAACATTTGTAGAAGAATGGCGCCCCGAAGACCCCAGAGCCGCTATTCTGTATACATGCTCGAGCCTGATCACCGTTGTGCCAGTGGAAGACTGGACTGAGACTCGGATTGTCCAGTTCTCTCACTTTTCGGTCAGGGAGTTCTTAACATCGAGTCGCCTATTAGCAGCAAGACAATCTGTCTCCCGCTACTACATCGCTCTCGAGCCCGCCCATATGATCATCGTGCAAGGTTGCCTTGGTCTCCTTCTCCAACTTGCGGCCGATAGCCGAGTATCCGAACGCTGGCCCCTTAGCTGGCCCCTCGCAGACTATGCCGCTCGGCACTGGGTCAGACATGCCCAGTTCGAGGACGTCTCATCGCACGTCCAAGATGCCATGGAATCCCTCTTCGACCCAAACAAGCAATATTTCTCAATCTGGGTCTCCCTGTGGGACGCGGATAGTTGGTGGTACAAAGGCCGGCGTTCGGCCGCCTTTCCAAAATTTACTGCAACCCCACTGTACTACGCTGCACTGTGCGGCTTCCGCGAGACGGTGGAATGGCTGGTTATCCAGCGTCAACAGGACGTGCATACCCCGGGTGGTAGGCGTGCTACTCCATTGCATGCTGCAACTACGCAGGGACATCTGAAGGTCGCACAATTTCTCCTCGAACACGGCGCAATTGTCCTTCACAAAGGCATTTCCGATCAGACCCCTTTGCATGCCGCGGCGAAAGAAGGTCACTTGGAGATAGCCACGCTACTTCTCGAGCATGGCGCCAACGTGAATGCCAAGAATGCCAGACAGAAGACCCCGCTGCTTCGTGCGGCAAAGAGAGGGCATCTGGGAGTAACGCGCGCGCTGCTTCTGCACAGTGCAGACGTTCGAGCACAAGATGAGGATGGGCAGACTGCATTGCATCACGCGGCGATGAAAGGTCATTCAGAGCTAGTCACGCTGCTCCTTGCGCATGGTGCCAACGCGAATGCCCTGAATAACGAACAGCAGACCCCGTTGCTCTGTGTAGTTCCTAGAAGCCATCTGGAAGCGACATGCGTGCTGCTTCTGCACGGCGCAGACATCCAAGCCCGGGACAAAGATGGGCAAACCCCAATACACCTCGCGTCGAGCCACGGTCATTTGGAGATGGCCACGTTACTCTTCAAGCATGGTGTCAATGCGAACGCACAGAATACGATGCAGGAGACTCCATTGCACTGCGCGTCACAGGGAGCGTTTCCGGAGGTGATACGCCTGTTACTTCGACACCGTGCAGATATTCAATTCCGGGACAAGGACGGGCAGACCGCGCTGTTTGTCGCGGTGGCGTTTGACCATCCAGTGGAAGCTACGCTACTTCTCGAGCATGGCGCCGACGCAAATGCTCAGAACTCGCAACAGGTAACACCGTTGCACCGTGCAGCGTGGACAGGGCATCTGGAAGTCACGCGCGTACTGCTTCGACACGGGGCAAATGTCCAAGCCCGGAACAGGGATGGGGAGACTCCGTTACATCTCGCAACGTGGAAAGGAGATTTGGAGATATCTGCGTTACTTCTCGAGCATGGTGCCGACCCAAATGCTCAGAACTTGCAACAGATGACACCGTTGCACCGTGCAGCGTGGGAAGGGTGCCTGGAAGTCACGCGCGTGCTGCTTTGGCACAGAGCTGATGTTCAAGCCCGGAACAGGAATGGGGAGACTCCGTTACATCTCGCAACGTGGAAAGGAGATTTGGAGATATCTGCGTTACTTCTCAAGCATGGTGTCGACACAAATGCCCAGACCACGCAAAAAGTGACCCCGTTGCACTGTGCAGCGTGGAGAGGGTATGGTAGGGTGACGCGCTTGTTGCTTCGGCACACCACAGACGTTCAAGCGAGGGACGAAAATAGGCAGACTGCGTTGCATCTTGCAGTGAGTGGAGGCTATTCAGAGGTTGCCATGCAACTCCTAGCGCATGGTGCCGATGCGAATGCACGTAATGTGAAACAGCAGACCCCGTTGTTCTGTGCGGTACGGGGAGGGAATCTGAACACGACCAGCTTGCTACTCCGGAACGGCGCAAACATTCAAGCCCGGGATAGAAGCGGGGAGACTGCATTGCATCTTGCGGCGATGAAGGGTCATTCGGAGATAGCCGCGCAGCTCCTCGCGCATGGGGCCGATGTGAACTCCCAGAATACAGACCAGCAGACCCCATTATGGTGTGCAGCGCTCGGAGGGAATCTGGAAATGATCCGCGTGCTGCTTCGGAGCGGATCAGATGTTCAAGTTCAGGACAATGCTGGGCAGACCCCGTTGCACTGCGCAGTGTTGAAAGGGGATATGGAGGTGACACGCTTGCTGTTTCGGCGTGGTGCCAATATTCAAGCCCTGGACAATGACGGGCAGACCGCATTACTTCTCGCGCAACGGAGAGGTCATCTAGAAATGGTCGAGTTGCTTCTTAGGTGTAGTGCCGATGAAAATGCTTGTGACAGTCAAGGTCAGGGTACGTTTCCGGTGTTGCTTTAGAGTGTATAGGATACGATAGTAAGTTGTACTGTATTCCAGCGAATGGTTTCTCCCAGGACTTTAAAATATATACAGTAATTAACTGTCCAAGTCTTACTTTCATACTGGTACTACCCCCGCCGGTCGTATACAATGCCAAAGCACGAGTCACGAAGAATGCTGCACGGCATAGCCAGCCTATTTATTTACTGCACGCGTTCAACTGATTCGGGTTGAACTTCAGTCATTTCTAATCCCAGTCCGTGTTCTAGCAGACCGACCGACTTCCTTCAGTGCGTGAAGCACTCCCCTATCCCACCACGAGGACGCCAATGACCTTTTCATTTTGCCTCTTCTTTGTCTTTTTCCCCTTTACATTCACAACTAGCACCCTCCTTCTGCATTACATCGGTGCCCATAGCTCCGCTATTGCCGACAATTGATCGCTGAGACCTCTTTGTCAAACTACACACATGGGAATTGGCAGGGAATTTCAGGGGATTGACCTTTTCACGATGCTAAAGAACACAGAGATTTCCACACAGTTTACAATACCTTTAAATCTCCATTGAAAATTTCGTCTATGGGCCCGTCAGGGTCATCACGCGCGGGGCGGCGGTCGAGGAGTCGCGCAGTGCTACACTAAGCGGTTTCGCTCAGTTAGTCACAGGCTATCAGCAGACCCTGTCCGCGCACAATCGAAATGGCCTTCACGGAGAGGCCCGGCCTGGTGTACAAGACGCTCGAATTCAACATATCCCAGATACTAAATCTTGAGGAGGGGCGGGCGGGCGCAGGACGCCAGGCCCTCGACTCGCTCAAAATGGTTTGTCTGCCGGGTCTCAAAAAAAGTTTTTCCGTCCAAGAAAAAATCACCACCAGATAAGATCAGGAACCTACGGTAATATGTCGGATAAAGCGGTTTCGCGAGATGTGGGCCATAGGACAGCCGGAGGCTCTCGCGATCATGCCCAGCGCCCAGTGACGGCGCCCGCCCAACCGACGTGCAAAGGTGACATAGACTATTCGAGGACAGCAGTGTATCTAAGACGTGTATAAAGGCTCAGGACCAGCCAAATCCGAATGTTCACGGTGAAGTTGCGTATCGCGGAGAGGTCGGCCCATTGAAAGAGGCGGCGGATCGCGACACGAAACGAAGTTAGAGGTTACTGTAGTAGGGGCATAAGGAGTATAATATGGTTAGCCACCCATTGCGAGACCAAAGCCCCTTCCAAGACCTCCATTCTTCCGACAACGACAGGAACAGTTACGAGAGCTAGTAATGAGCCATAGTACTGCAGCCTTCTGCGATAGGAGTGGCAACAGAAGGCGCGAACCAATGTTCTCGCTCGAATACGGTCGGTCAAAACTAACAGTTGTACAATGAGTAGCTCTGATGCTGCCTTCTACGACTTTCCCATACTCTTGTCACGGTCATATAGGTCATCCAACAGGCTCGCTCCTGAGTCTTTCTTGATTTAACTGAAAAATGGAACAGACCACTGAAGGAGCTCAACAGTTCAAACCAGGGTTCAAACAACGGTTTTCATTTGCCACGTGGAGAGGTTGGTAGGCTTGCCGCCTGAATTCTGACAAGCGCTTGCAAACAACCCTCCATTACTCCCTGCATCATTACGTGGCGCGGGAGCACGACTACATTGCAACAATACAGTGCAGTATGACTGACAGGCCGCCGGACACGATTGGGGACGCGAGCACACAGGCGCCAACGTACACTATATATCGTTAATTCGGGCTCCAGTATAGTGACACGCTGTCACCATCCGTGGGAGAGGTACAGCGCTAAACCCCAACTCCTCCGAGTTGCACCCAGGGCAATTCACCCCACAACGGCATCATACCCTTCACTTCCTTCCCCTTCCTACCTGTAGCCAGCTCCTCTGCATTACCCTGATGGCGCTTCTTCGCGCCATCGTCCTCTCTTTTCTCGCTGTCCGCTCTTTAGCTGATGATCTCAGCGTGGGGTTTTCACCCTACGATAATGACTTTATCGAGCCAAGCTACATTCTGGGAAAAAACTGGAACGCAACGACCGCCGTCGCCCAAGAGGCAATCGTCCAGTGGGCAGACTCGCTCGCTGCCCAGGGCCCATGGTGTGCGTGCATTCCCTCCCCTTTTCTCTTCCTTGGGATTAATTGAGCCCTTCTGGCCCTTGGTGTAGCTGTCACAACTTCCAAGGCATTTCTTGCGCCATCAAACAATACGCACGATTATCTTAGTTGGGCACCATAGTGAGTTCGACTCAAAAAGTTCATATTGATTGACCTCGATTTGTTTATTTGGCATACTTTTAGCTGGTGGCCGAACTGCTCCGGCGTAGGCAACACCACAGAGCTGACACCGCAACAAAGTACCTAAATTTTTCGTATGACCGACCCCCCTGCTTGCTCACTGTCGTTTTTCTGCCCTGTGCCTAGTCTGGGTCACATGTCCATATGTCCCTCGCGACGGTGAGTTCAACCCGGACTTCCGTACGGTCAACAACACGGGCGCCTTTACCGCTATGTCCGATGCGATTTTCTCCAATGCGCTTGCCTGGGCGATCAATGGCTCGTCCGTGTACTCCGCGAACGTCGCAAGTTGGATCAATACCTGGTTCCTCGCGCCTGACACCTACATGAACCCGAATCTCAACTACGCCCAGGTGGTACGCGGGCCCGGCGCTAACACCGGCACGCACACCGGTGTGCTCGACCTCAAGTGTATGACGAAGGTCGTCAATGCGGTGCTCGTGCTACGTGCAGGGAAGGCACCCGAGTGGACGGATACGATCGACTCGGGGCTTGTGAACTGGACAACGACGTACATTGGATGGCTCATGAGCAACAAGATCGCGCTAGAGGAAGCTGCTTCGGCCAAGTGCGTCGCTTCTTCGCGCGTCGCCAGAATTGTATCCTGACTGTCTCTTGATGCCGGGCAGCAATCATGGGACGTTCTATTATAACCAGCTCGCGGCGCTGCAAATCCTCGTGAACGATCTCGCGGGCGCCAATGCGACGCTACATAAGTACTTCTCTACGCTGTACCAACATCAGGTCCTCGCCAGTGGCGAACAAGTGCGTATGCTACGTTAGCTCGAACTATATTCACTTTTGACATGCACTACCCAGCCTTTTGAGGCGGAGCGGACGCGGCCGTTTCACTACCGGTCGTACAACCTAGCCGCGATGATTGTAAGCCCATGGTCTCTCGATGTCCGCCCTACTCTCCACTACTAATCTTCGCCCATCCAGACCAACGCGCGCCTCGCCGCGCACATCGGGTTTAACGCCTGGAACCTGACGACTTCCGCTGGGGGCTCGATCAAAGCTGCGATCGACTTCACGATGACCGTCCCGCCGAAGGACGAGCCCGCGTCCGAGCTCTTCCCCAGCGTCGGCGCCGGCGCGGCAGTGTACGGCGACCCGCAAGGCAAATACGCGGCGTTCCTCTCCCGCTCGCAGGAGGACTACCCCTCCCAGCCGTGGTTCTTCTGGGACCAGCCGCTCAGTGACTCTGGCTGGGTGCGTGCGCACGCGACGCCTTCTGGGACTGGCGCTGCGGCCTCCGCTTCGTCGAGCGCGGGCACGAACAAGAACGCAGGTATTCGCACGCGGGTCCTACTCGGCACCCCTGGCGAGTTGCTCCTCGGGGTGGCGATCATGATTTTGATCCATATCTTTCTCTTCGCGTGATCAACGTATTGCTTCTTCTTTTCGTTCTTTCTGGTGTTGTCTTTTCTATTGTTTCCCCGGTACGTTCGGCGTGTGGACCTTATGTGTGTGAACACTTGTTTGTAAGCGACGTTCCTTGCTTTCAGCTTTTGTTTATAACCTGTTATATAATATCTTGCAAGATGAGGAAAAATGCTTGGTAGGCACCTGAGGCTGGTCCACCTGTTACATGTTACCCCCTACTAGTTGTTGCAAAACCTGAGCTTTGTCTACGCGTTGCCGTTCTAGCCGAGTTGTGCAACTGTCTACTGCCTGCCTCTATACACTACAAGAACAATCAAGCAGCGTGAGTGAAGCCGGATCATCACAGTATGGCCTCATTGTTTCAAGCCCCAATAATTCATGAGACGGCGACTCAATAGCAGCTGTGAGAACCAACAGAGATACGAAATCACATGTAAATGTACGATTGCAGAGAAATTCGGCATCCCGACTCAAACCGGGTCATGGTCCGGCGTATCAGGACGATCAAGTTCTAGGGCACCAGAGCAACAGGGGTCGAATACCTCTCCCACTTGAAGCACATGATAGATCCGACGAGTACCACTGAAAACACTGTGAATATCGTACTTTCCAAACGAAAGTCTGTTACAACCTGACCCCAGACCTCTGGGGACACGAGCTACTATACCCTCTTGGGATGGCCTTATGGCACGTGTCATTGCGAGTGTCCACATGCCCCCCCCCCCCCCCCCCAATGCGGGGCATTTGGTGGCTTCGCCAAAGTGTGTATCAGCATATTGTGAACGCTTACCTTACTCCCCACGTTTCACCTTTCTGATCCCAGCGCGTGCGTTGAAACGCAGAACGCAATGCGATGGCGTAGTGAGTCCGGATCGCTGATAGGGTCCCGATCATGCGCCACAGACATCTGGTCCCTGCCAGTGGCCCCTGGTCCCTAGCACGAGTCGCGTACCACAAGCCATTGATGATCAGAAAAGCAGGAAGACCTCGGGGGCGATTATACCGCAACAATTGACTGAGGGGGGTTATTCTTGGGGAGCTGCTCTACTATTACATACAGTCGCCCTGTCCTTTTGCCTCTCGCGCCCTCTCCGCCAGCTCCAAGACGCCAAACTCTCTCCATTTAAGAACCACATCCTCCATATCCCAAGGAACGCCGAGTCAGTCAGTGCTTTGAGCGTCGAGCGTGATAGGAGTAACATCCTCTGTCTCTCTCCACAGTTGAGGTCGAAGGCCACGCCAAGGAACAGTAATCCTGTACGAACGAGACGGTGACAGCAAAGAGAGAGAGCAATCCCGAATTCGGTAGCGCCCGACGTCGGTTCTTTGTTTGGTTTTGGTTTCTCTTCCGGGTCCATCCCCCACGCGATGGCTCCAACCGTCTCTTGCGCCAGCGTCAAGAGAAATTTCTCGAACCTGTCTATTTGTGCTCATGTGCCCTGTGGCTTGGGTCAGTAGTAAAGCCCGTCACCCCGATTCAACATGGTTCTTCGGATCGACCATCTCTGCTCGTCGTCGTCGTGGCGCCGGCAAGCTCCCCTAGCCGTGGCGATCGACCCCATCATGCAAGCGCCGGGGAAAGGGCAGGTGACGACAGGTCGCAAGATGCGGAACTCAGATTCGACAGTCGTCGCGGTAATGGAGGGACTCTGAGATGATCGATTTCGCTTGTCAACGGTACGCCGGAGTCCGGGAAGCCCCCCCCCCTCCCCGGCACGCCGCCTCGACACAGTCCGAGTCTGGGGTCGACTTTCTCTTTTTTTTTTTTCTCCTGGATTTCTTCCCGCCATTTCAGCGCGTTAATAAAAAAAATGGAGCAGATCTCTGCACTGGTGAAAGCGCTGCCGACGGGGAACCGGCACCTTTTCGCGGTGGACTATAGAACCCGGACTGGAATTCACAGTGTCGGATCTAGTAGAAGGGATGGGGAACGTTGCACCGTAACTTACTAGAAAGAACGCTCCTCGGAGACGCGGCGAAGCAAAAGCCGCGGAGAATGGGAAATATGTTTTAACTGCCAGTGGAACGATTGGCAAGTTCCGTGCGCTATGTCGCGTGATCAGCGCAGGACCCCTGGATGGACGATCTCTTTGAGCATTCGAGTAGACTCAGGACTAGTCGTTCGAATGAGGATGAAGGGTTTTCAAGCGACTCGAGAATGGGACCGGAGGATCTTTCGATCTTTCGGGCCCTAAGCGCAGCCGGCACCCCCATAGAGCGATCGTCAGTCACCGGTCTAGCGTTCAATTATAGGTACAACCTTCAAATTCTCAACGTGTCCGTTTCGAGGCACAAAGGAATCCTGGTCTTTCTGCTTTCCGGTGGCCGAATAGTTGGGCCAGTGATTTGCACGGCCGCATATTGGACCTAGTGGCCTTATCGATGAAAAATTGTACTCATTCGAGCTGATATGTCCCCATCATAAGTTGTGCCATTATGACCCTGAACGTTCGATAATTCACCAGGAAGAGGTCACGAGCCACTCACGACCCTTTGATTTGCGATTAAAGACCTCGCGTGATCCCTAATTCGGCGCCGCTCGGGCTATCCTCGCTGCTAGAGTGTTATCCGTTTGAAAGGACCTTGTGTGCGCGCCGACGACGTCATAAGAGCAGTTTCTACTGTATACGGCAATCACAGTCGACAGATGTGCGCTACTATTACCCGGCGAAGATAATCATTTGCAATGACGTCGTTGCAACTCACTGGCAAGTTGTTCGCTGGCAACAGCGAAGCCCCCGTTGATGATGTATATGTACCCACGCTCTCGGGTCGTGTGCCAACCCCAACATCCCGAAAACCCCGGGGGGCTCAGAGAACACTGCACGTGGAGGGAAAATGCCAGCCGATCGCCGAGAGCATCATCATCCCCGTCGGCTTTATGTTCCCCTAACCTTTCCCCTCATGTCTGCATCAGAAGATCCATCTAGGGAACACACGGCGTCACCCCCCGCTCACCTCCTGTCACCGCGCGCTACTCTACACTGTAACTTATATCATAGAATCTTCTTCTGATTTACACGACGAGCACCGTCATCGTCGTCATGGTTGTCACGGTGACCTGTACTAGTACCAGATCTCACTTCGGAATTGTCCGTCCTCCCCCTTTTTTTTCTTTGATTTTTCTGGAAGTGTATCGATGAGGGTGTCCTCGTGTTTATGAGTCCTATGACGACAGCGCTTGTAGCTGTGATTCCATTCCACTACAAGTTGGCCATCTGCTGGAGGGCTGTGTGCATGCCTGCAAACGCGTGGAGCTGACACGCTAGCTCAGCTGACCTGGTTGAAGGCCGCATCACTGCGACAGATACAGTACGGAAGAGTGATAGTCACTAAAGGTATTTAGATTAGGAAGGAACCCAGGGGGGTGATGACGAGCGGAGGTGAAGGTGAAAGGAAAGAGAATCAACAAGCTTTGCCTCCTGCTGTATCTGATTGCGATGATAACGTGAAATGTGATTCATATGATTGGACCAAGGTGTTAATTAATTGATTTGACCCCCCCATCTCCGAACCTCCGAACGGACGCCGCCCAGCGGCGCAGGAACCAAGACGGGGACGCCACATCCGACGAAAATCCGTGAATAACTCGGACTGTTGTTACTGAGTTGTCTATTCTGGCTCGTGATAACGATAGTGCAGAGTTTTGCTTTTCTGAGGATGGTGGGGGAATTGGGGGGCCAGCTTCTTCTTGTCTATACATGGCCACTCGGAACAGATCGGACCTCCCCAAGAAGTGTTGTCTAATCACGAGATATTCTGAGGATAATGAGGGGTGCGGTTGCCATGAGGCCTCGAAAGTTTTTTGTTTGTGTGCGCGTTGTGATGCAACGTGAGAGTACCAGTGATGCCATTATTATTCGTGTATCGTGATATGCTATAACAAGAAAGCAAAAAAAAGACAAAACGTCGTGATGGGGGCGTTTCTAGTAAGTGCGGTGGACACTATGTAGTTGTCGTGATCGAGTGCATTCTTTCTAAGTGCTCGAAGGGTATGTTATGGGCCTCTAAATTATCACTATCTATGGGGGGAATCCTCCTTCCCCTCCTCGTGGGAGAGGGGGGGGGCATCAGGGCCAGTTGCCAAAATGAAGAACGAGGAAAGATATAGCCTGTTATCGTTTGAAATGAGCCATGCGCAGAAAGAGAGGATCGAGAGAGAGCGAGAAGCAAAACGCACGGTCATTTGCGCCGGGTTATTTCCCCCTTTGAAAGAGTTCATCTGTCGTAGCCGTGGTAAATACTTCTCCCGCTCAGATCGGCGCCACCAGCGGGCCCGGGAGCCGCTCGAAATTGCGGACAAAGTCACACTGGCCGCCCGTCTCGGGGCTTTGCGGGAATCGGCGGTACTTCTCGACGGACTTCCACTCCTCCGCGATGAAGCGGAGCGCCGCGGCGCCGTCCTCGACCGCGCCGGATTCGACGAGCCAGCAGCCGACGACGACGCCCGTGCGGCCGATACCGCCGCGGCAGTGCACGGCGGAGATACGTCCGCGGCGCGCGTTGTCCCTGAGCACGGCGAGGATCTGGCGGACGTACGACTCGGAGCGCGGCAGGCAGCGGTCGGGGATCGGGAAGGAGTGGTACTCGACGTCGTGGGGGTCGATGCTGCCCACGCGCGCGACGTGTGCGGCGAGGTGCGGCGCGTATGGGGAGAGCTCCCCGCTCTCGGTCAAGTCGATGAACGTCCGCACGCCCGCGCGCAGGAGCAGATCGAGCTTCTGCGAGTGCTGGGCGCGCGTTGGCGTCCAGGGGTACTCGCATGCTACCAGCAGCGGCGTCGCCCAGTATGAGTTGGGGAACGGCCGTGGACGCATGAGGTGGTTCTCCGTCGGGATGGATGGGAGAGACGAGCAGGTAGAGGAGGAGGGGTCCCGGCTGGCGGATTGCATGCCAGTGGGAGCAGCGGAGGATTCGATGGAGCAGGACATGGGCATTGTTGTTGTTGTTGTGATGGGCAGAGGTAGGCAGGTAAAATGGGTAGATGTAGTAGATGAGGACGGTCGCGGACTTAGGAAGGTAGGCTTATGTACTTTTTGTGAGGGTGAAGAAGAAAAAGAGTGGTTGTTTCTAGGTGGAGTCCAGCCCTAAGCGAAACAACGGACGGAGCCTTGACCTGCACAGCCACAGCGCCTTGTGCCCCATTTTCGGACCATAGCCAAGCTCAACAATTAATTGACAGCCACAACACGCATGGAAAATGCATGCATTCTACGTGCTTGCCCAGATGTACAGCATCCCTACAGCATCTAATCCATTCGCATACCGATCCTAGGATGCTATTCATCGAACACGTTGCCCGGGCACGTTCACCCTCCCATTCAACCACCCAAAAGAACAACCTTTAGCATTTCGAATTGAGAAGCTTCGGCAAGATTGTAGACAATTCAAGAGCGGCGCGAACCCATCAATTTGCTGCCCTCATTCTATTTCAGCCCACCCGCCTGCCTGATCAACATGAACCTGTCCGATACAGTACTGTGCGTGTGTTCCCCGCATGTCTACGTCGTGGCTGCGTGTGCTGTACAGCAATGGCCGACAGACAAGGACTCGCTACGGCATAGGGTTCCATCGAAGTTCTATCAGCGGTACCGGCCTATGCCATAGGGATGGCTATCGCGGGGTCGGCTGCGGCCTTGAGGGGGCTGACAAGTGGAACTGAGAAAGAAGGTCGTGTGCGGCCTGCCAGCAAGACGAATATCGCTACCGGCAGACTCCGGTTGAAGGATTATTTTTTTTTCGGTTACAGGGGACCATGTGGCCCTTGGGTCAAGTAAGTGCAACCAACGCTCTATATCGCTCACTCTCCCTTTCGCAAAATTTTTTAACAGCAGTATGTAGCACTCACAATTCAGGAACCAGAAAGTACGCATACATTACAGGGCTGAATCGAAGGATATGAAACGGGACGAGTCAAGCCCAACAAGTGGCAGAGCCGAGCCTAACGTAGGTCTTGGGGACATGGAATCTCCTAGTTAGACCAAAGTCCTCGGCCTCGGTTCGAACTCGAAGCTACCTGGCCACCTGTCAACAGACAGTCGAGACTTGTTCCTGTCAATCAAAGTGAGCAAGGCCGCTCCCCCCCCCTTCTCCCGTCCCTTCTTTCCCCTTTTCTCTCCCCCCCCCGCCCCCTGAGGGCGGTCGAGGCTTGGGTCGAAATTTCTCCGATGTACGGCGACGGGTAGTACCTTGCACTGAAAGCGCCAAAAAAAAAAATTGGGAGGAAATCCCAAACACATAAAAGACCGTGATCGTGCTGCGATCACTCATGATTGACAGGTTCCCCGGATTCGCAAATATAGATTGTGGAGATGGCCCTCTCTCTCTCGGGAGTCGGGCCTCCGCCGCCCATCGATCGTGAAGTGGGCGAGGGGGGGGACATACCATTACGTAAATCATGATAACAAGGGTGGCGGTCTCGGGTCTAGTCGTGATGCAGTGTTGAGTCCAGTTCGTGATCACAGCCCAGGGTAAAGAATGAGGCTGCTAGGGCAAGCAAGATGGGCGGCGTGTTGTGATATGTAGGGGCGTAATCGAAGTGAATGAGAAGCATCGCAACGGGGTGCTAATGTTGTGGGGTTCCCAGCGGGATGTCATTTATTGATATTACACAATGGGGGGGGTATTATTATACATCAAAACACGGCGACTGTCCCGATGAACACAACAAGCACAAGAATGCCAAATGGGTAAAAATAAATGTATCACTTGTGTGAGAGAACGCCGAAGACGGCGTCGACGTGTACAACGTCGCTCTCGCACCGCACGATGAAGGGTCCCATAGGCACGTCTGGTGAATCGGGGGCCTCAATGTCCTCCGGTGACAGGTCCAAGTATGGATATCTGTCCGAGAGATGTCAGAAAAAAGAGCGCGCGCAGCCAACCAAAAACGAAAAAAACGACAGACCGATGGTCTCCCAAAAAGCCACGATGGGGTGCGCAGTTCATAGCCTCGGGGAAGGACCCGCCGGGCGCACGGTAGTCGTCCAGCAGGGTCTGGTAGTGGGACAGCACGGTGCGCATGTTGGCGAGGCTGCGCGGGAGTCTGCGTGGACAGTATGACACCGTCAGTCTTACGTGATGGATGGGACGCAGATACGCACAGATCGCCAAGAAGCCGGTTGACGTCGAGCAGCGTGCACCCGTCCGGGTTACGCACGCTCGCGATGGCGCAGTCTGAATTGGGCCGCAGGAGCGTAATGGACTGCACAGGGGGCGACGTCACGAAGGAGCATGCGGCGCTAGCGTGGCCGCAGAGCGGCGCGTACACCTTGCGCCGGCAATCCGGGTGGGTGGGGAGAAGGGTGTGCAGGACCGCTGCCGGGTCGAGCTCCGCGCCGGCCGAGAAATGGAGATAATAGAAGAGCGGGTGAAATGCGAGGGAGGAGGGGGACTGGTGGTGCGATTCGTCATCTGGAGACACGATGAATGGACGTTTCCCAAAAAAAGAGGTTTGGTTAGGTTAGCATGACATGACTCTATTGGTGGCGAAAAGGCAATAAAGCGAATTGATTGATGCGCGCGCACACACAGACACACGGGTCGAGCCGTGGGCGTCACGAGCTAGCCAGGCCAGGACGTCGTGCCAGACATGCCCAGGAAAGGAACCGGGGATGGAATGGAATAGAGGCGGAGACTCACCAGGCCAGCAACTGGCGTTCCTGCAGCTGCGGATTTCACATACACGCTTGTGCGCTGTGACGAGGAGTGCGATCTGTTTCCAGGAGAGGACCTCAGGCGGTGGTGTGTCGGGCGGGGTGAAGCCCGGGAGTGACTGTGGGTACTCGCGGCGCATAGGTCTGCCGTAGCCGGCCATAATGCAGGCGCGCTTCCAAAACAGATCCTCGGACTCAGGAGTGGAGAGCAGGTAGATACCCCGCAGCCGACGGCAGGTCTGGGAGAGGGAGAGGTGGGCGAGGAGGCCAAGTCCCGGATCGACGGAGTTGAACGGGGCGGACGAGATGACGTCGCGTATAGAGAGGAGGACGTCCACAGGGAGAGAGAGTAAGGACGTAGGCATCGTGTTTAGATTGAATTGGGCAAGCGATGAGGAGGAGGACGGGGAAACAGTGACTGGGGGTGGAGGAGTGTCATAAGCGGTATTGGTGGCCCATGATATATGAGGCGGCCGGGACAAGCGAGCATTACGAGGGATGCACTAAGACTGAAGGGAAGTGATAACGTCCGTCAGGGCAGGACTGGGCGTAAGGGGACCAACGAGATCAGATCTGTAAGAGAGTGTGAAAGGGAGCGGTCCTCTGGGGTATATCCTGTGCCGCAACGGGTCCTCACACTCGCCTGCTTCGGAAGCGCGCTGCGGCATCGACCGTCTCGGAATAAATCCCGTAAAGAAAAATATTCCACCAATGCCAGTCCCTGAGAACCTAAATGTCGGCTATAATTCAACGAATGAGCACGCGAGCAGCGATCCTCGGGACACCGACAAAAAAAAAATTGGGTGCACTTGTGACCACTTTTCAGACCTCCCGGTTCGCTCCTGCCTATTTCGGCCTCCGCTGGCCCTCCGAACGCTCCCACGGGGGGGAGGCACACGCTGGTCTCCCTCAACCCCGCCGTCCCATGTTCCCTTCTTTACCCTCGCTTGCCGCCGCGCTCAGCCAACCATTCAAGAGGTCGCAGCTCGGTCTCTTCCATGGAAAGACAAAGCAGTATGGAAACAACGTCCCGTTCTCGAAGAAAAAGACACGTCGGACGTGGCTCCCAAACATTCAAACCAAACGTCTCTTCTCTGACGCGCTCGGAGAGAAGGTCCGCGTGAAACTCTCCATGCGCGCTCTCAAAACTATCCGCAAGGTGAACAGCCTTCATCTCCCTTTTTTTCCGTCTCACGCTGATAAAACTGCGCAAGTACGGCGGCATCGATCAGTACGTGCTCAACACAAAGGCGGACTTGCTGGGCTGGGAGGGCATGCGCCTACGTGTCGCAGTGAGGGAAGCGCAGGAACGAAACACATTAGAGGCATCCACTTCTCCATCTGAGGTCCCAACGCATGGTGCGTTCTCTGACTCGTCCGATAGTAACCACTTCGTCTCGCATCCTCATTTCCGCTTCAGCTCCCCCATAGATATCATATAGTATTTCATATCCCGCTTTTGCGAGCCGCTATTATTGTCCCCCCCACCCTTTTTCTCGCGGTTTCGTTAGGAGATTGACATCCTTGGGTGGAGCCGGAATGGCCCCATGGTGGCGTGTATGCGAATTCACCCCGTGTGGAGAAGAACGCGGAACTATGTGCACTCCCGAAGCTGTACAGTACTGTCTCTCACAGTCGTCTCCGGCGCCACAGGCATCCTGAAAACCCCTGTCCACTGTATGGGTCCCGTGGCCCCAATAAGATCTTCTTGAGCTGTTTGCGCTTATCTTGACTAAAGCACCCCAATTAGACAACAGGCCAATCGAAGCCAGCGGTCAGAGAAGCGCGCGGATAACGGGACAAGGTTGCCCTGCCGCTGTTCTGTTTCCCACGAGCATACAACACCTTACTGGCTGTCGTGTGGTGTAGAATCCGCGGGGCGCCACAGGTGAAGCCCCTTAAGTTCCCGTCTTGCACCCTTCGTATATCGCTGCGGCGCCATTGCTCCACAGCACCTTCCCTCCCTCCTTGGAGGTCGTTCCTGCATCCGAGAACACACGGCGGCACCTTGTCGTGATCAGCTAATGGGACCCACGGTGTAGGCTCCGGCATCCCCACATGTAAGCTACACGCCCACGGTTCAAGATTACTCTGTGTGTGATCGGTGGATGCCGCGCTACCTCGTGTTCTGTTGGTGTAAGTAAGTACGTAAAAACATACGACGCCACAAGAAAAAAACAAAGTGTTTGGGGTGTGTCAGCCCTTTTCCTTATTCGTATCAGGATCCGACCGACCGATTGTTGGGAGAGTCTTGGGGTCATGCATTGGGTTCCGAGCAAAAGGCGAAAAAGCTAGAACTGGGGATATTCGTGAAAGTGCTATGCCGTAATAAAAGAAAAATGAAGGGGGGATTTGACGACTAAATTCCCCGCGCGCTCTCTCTTGCGATCAGTGTTGTCCTTTTCCTTTGTGTTTACGCGAACGGGAATACCGTTTCTGGTGCGGGGAAAGGCGGGGAAAGGGGCAGAGACCTCAGTTCTTCGTTCCTTCGTCAATAATTACCAGCGCGCATGCGCGCGTGCCCCCCCTGAGTCAGTCGACAGACTGCGAGCTTCTTCCTTCACAATGGCTTCGAGAAAAAAAATGTTAGGTGCCCGGGAAGAAGAGGGTACTGTATTTACTTTTTTGGGAATCGGCAGCTGTTAGTAGGTTACTCAAAGCGGCGACTTGGAGACTCTCCACTTCTTTGGAGTAGTACCTGTAGTTCGTTCGCATGTCAGCTGTAGCTTTACTGTCGTGGGATTCACAGTTCTTGCATCCCCTATTGGTCATTTCAAGGACATACCGACCGTGACCCGCCTGCTGGACTCGGAGGGGGGCTTACGCAGCGATTACGGCAGAAGGGCTCGTCGGGCTTGCTTGCCTGCGCGCTTAACAACAGGAAGTTGGAAGTCGGCGGTTTTACCATGACCTTATGACTTCAGCTGACTCCGGTTGTAGCGGCGTAAAAAATAACCTACGACTCTGATTTCTAAAGTGTATTGCGTCCCTACAGCACCCCCCCCCCCCCAACCTTGCGTTCTGATAGCCGAACTGTATTGAACAAGCGCGCTGCAGAAGCGCTGGCATGTCGCCGCTCGGTCAGAGATCTCTTTGGTTTCAAGCTTGATCGTGATCGATATCAATACCGTAGTGTAGCTTCGTCTGGGGTAAATAAAACAAACAGGTCATCATAACTGTCGTCGCTTTCCGTAATTGACGGGCCCGGGTTACGGGAAAGGGGTCAGTCGTCGCTTGCAGTACAATGATTCAATGCAGAGCTTGACAGGCTTGACAACTTGACACTGGACACTGAAAAATCGCGATGTCGCTCTCTCTGGCACACGCAATCACCGCATCTTACGTGTGGACGCCGGCACTCTTACGCTCGGGATTTTATTATTAATATCATGTGCCCTTTTCATTCCCACGGGCCGGAGCCTGCCGCGCACCAAATGCCCGTACGGTGTTTGCCGTGTTATCCCACACGTGTTGCATCCTACTGTATTATTGTACCACCTTCCGCAGTCATTTGCGCATCTGAGTCTCAGCATAATTAACACCTAGTAGCACTGTCTCCGACCAGTTCGGCAGCTGGACTTCCACCATATACGGAGACTCCGAAGATCCGGGAACGCTGACGGTGAGCCAAAACGATGTACTGTAGGTTAGAGCCTAAGGTCCATCGATGTGGATGGCCGCGTTTGCTCCTTGCTCGTATCGAGGACCTGGTCAGCTCCCGAGTCGCAGTTCTTCAGCATGGTGGGTCCCGGAGTTGCACCCGTGGCGAAACAAAGAACACTGTTGCGATTGTGCGTTCGAGAGTTGTCTGGATCAATGAACTTCTTAGAAGCAACCTTCGTATCGACGACATCTTTGTGCCGCTGCTTCGTGTGTACCTGTTACCATTATTGTTCACTCCGAGTCGTATTCTGACATCCTTGTCCTTATCGATTCGTTATCACTGGCATTCGCCCCTCACTCAGTGACGGCTTCTTTGTTCGTGCAGACAAAGTAAAATACCGGCTAGTTCATCGGAGCAATGTGGTATCCTACATCCATTTTTATCCTCTTCCCCTTTATTATGCTATGGGTCTAATTCTGAATCAATGCACAGATCCTGATCTGCTTCCCCCATTGTTGCTTGGCGGCCTGGCACGTTTGTACCGGGAGGTGAGGGAAAAGGATGTCGGAAAGCACCTCTCAGACAAAACTCGCCGCACCTATTCGGCGGTAGAAATTCTCAGCTGGTTTACTTCGCTCATCACGTGTTGTAAAAACATCCGGTCCTTCGTTTCGGCTGCGCGGAAAGGGGATGCCTGACATCGCCCCTCGACAACCGTACTTTCTGTCGAATTCGCGATTTGTCTTGGTTGGTCCTTGTCACGCAAACGACTCGGAGCTGGTATAACGAGAAAAAGAGCAGGAAAGTATCTGCATCTTCCGCTGCGTTGAAATGCTATGGGGCGTGTTGGGTGATAGCGGACCAACGTTCGGGTCGGACGCTTTTAAAGTCGGCATTCTCAAGCCGAAGAAGAGAGGAGGGTGGTTCTTATTAGTGCCATGTGAGGTTGAAGAATGTGCTTCTGGACGTGGGGCACTGGGCGAACTTCATTTGTTCTGGCGCGTGATCGAAAAGTCATGAGCTCGTGGCCGGCCACTCTAGTGAGTCTTTGTATCTACTAGTCTACGGGTCAGGACTCACACCATTGCAGAAGGCAGAGAAATTACATCCTTACTATCCGGGGAAGCACGTTTGTACAAGTAAACGCTGTGCTAGAAATACTGTATAGGAACGCGATTTTTTATGCATTTCTAGAACACGGTAGCGCAGGGGCGATTGGCTACAGTTAGTAACTTAGGCTCAATATTGGCGCGCAAGAGATATTTGAGTCCAAGATATATAAGTAAGTGAAACCCCCCCGATGAGTCTTCTGTCTTTGGTACGAGAACACTTGGCTTGGCACTAGCGAGAGATTGAGCGCAGTGTTTGGAAGAGCCTCCTGAAGACACCGAATCTCCCTTCGCTATCGTCGCTAGGAAACAATTGCCTTCGTTGGCATTCCATTCAACCACATCCATGAAATCGGGAATCATCTTGATACCCGACTTTCGAAAATTCCGAACTAGTATGGAAATTACAGCCCCTTCTTCTGAGACCAAGCAATTCAATTGGTTTCGTGACTTCCAACATCTGGGCCAGAGGACATCCCACGCGGGCGCCATTAAATGCCACACGCCAGAGTGTCGACACGGTGAAAAGACGGGGACAGCCCCCTTGAAGATTTGAATAAGACGACGGACTGCCTCGAGTCCGTTTCCTCTGAAAGTCGCCGCTGGCAGCGCGAGGCCAAATCTGTGAGATGCTGGGCTCGGTCCAGCATGCTGGCGATCTGAATCGATAATTATATGAAACGCGGCTCCTCGTTTCGCCTTGGTTTAGTGGTACGTTTCTGCGGTGGCTCACCTTTGTGGTAGAGAGGTGGCGATATCAGCAGATACTACTAGTATCCCCACGTTGTCCGTAACGAGACTACGGAAAACCTCCATAGTCCCGTGGATGGCTAAGATGCCACACCAGCCGCCAACTTTGAGCGAACGGCGGACGGCGCGGAAAGGGACATCAGAACATTATCGCGCGAGGCGTCGAGGTTCCTTTTCGAAAGGGATAGGGTCCCGGAGATACAGTAGTTATACAGTACTGTGGGCACTCAATTGAGTAACCTATTCGGGGCCTTCGGACTGCCCAAGGCGCTGGAAGCGAAAGAGAATGGTATGTATGAGGTAAAAGAACACCCGAACGACTGTTTACGTACACGCAATCAGTTCCGAGTCTTTCTTGTAAGGGTTTTGTGGAAGACCGATCGCTTTTGTGGGGATTAGAACGGATTTGCCTTGCATCTCGGCCAGGAACTGACAGTATTTCGGTCGTATTTATGAAAGAGCTAGATCTAGAAAACCAGGCACTCGAGATGTAATTGAGGCATTCGGGGGAAACGATGCTAGAGCATAGCAACCTGTCAACCCCTGATAGCTCGCTATAGGCCGTACAGAGGATGCAGGGGACTTTGGAGACGTGGAAGCTGGGTATTATTAATAGTTAGGAAGGGTCGTGATCTGGGACTCACCTCACAATGGTTCGGTACTTTAGTCCGCGCCGCGCAGTTAAAGAAAGGGAACGAGGTCCGCAGAGAGATTGAATTTCTAGGTATTAAGTTAGTGGGTGAGTACAACCGCAGCTGCATCCCCTTCTCCGATTTCAACTCCGACCTCCAAGGGCCTTGCAGGACGCGTGTTTCTGAACAAGTTTCCGTTCACCCACGGGCCACGGTCAAGAGAGATCAGTCAGATTGTCCATTTATGCGCGTCCAGGTGGTCATCTGCATAGCCGAGGCCAGACCAGAAGACGCGTAACTTTGAATCATTCTGACTTGAACGTCCTGGCGTGCTTGCTGGAATAGCGTTGGCGCAGCGTGCCGTGCCAGTGGGTGAGGACATCCGGCAGCTGCCTTTCTCAGTCACCGTAGCCACCACCGCTTCTGCCGCATCGCATCGCATCGCACCAGGATGAAGTCGTATGTACTTCTTGGACAATTATTTGATAGGCAAGCTTTCGTTTTTCTAAGACGAAAGCCAACGGAATTTTCAAGTAGTGAAAAACACTCGTCCTGAAGCGATTTTGGTTGTGCGTGCCAGTGAGACCTCTGAGATACATTACATCTCAAGGGATATCACGCGCTGAGGTCTTCCTATACGGACAAGTGCCGCATCATAACCAAAAAAAAAAAAAAAAAAAAAAATTGTGCCCAGACCAAGCAGACAAGTAAGGGATAGGAGAAGGCAGAAGAAAGGTCGCAGGAGGTGACGAAGGGCGAGCGGGGAACCCGCGGTAGCATGTTGACAGGGAGACTCGGAGGTGCTCAAAATAGCACGAGAATGCTCCGCCGTAGGCAAGGTGGAAATCCGAGTCATAGACTGCTGTCGCGTGATTGTTGTCAACCAAACCACCGTGCAGAAAGTATGGTCTCACTGTGACTGCCAGTGCCAGTGTGTTGGCTCGGACTGTTCTGGGCCCGGGAACGCCCCTTCCTGGCACGTGACCAGCCACCAGCGCAAAACAAACGAGCCCTCATCAATGCGCTGGCAGCCACCCGTGTGTCCTGGGCACCGGGACATCCTGCGGGGACTTGGCGATACCACGCTAAACGCTATAGCGCCGCCGGCCTAATGGGAAATGGGGTTCCATCAGTTTTTTTTTTTTGGACGCGATGGGTTTGATGTATACAAGGATGTATATATTCAGCTCGATACCCAATAGTCACCTTCCAGGGGGACATAAGAGGCGTCCATTGAGAATATCAGCGAGTATGGCGGTGAGGACTGCTGTAAATCTCGGAGATAAACTCGGAGCTTGACTCGGAGGAGATATAAAATTGAGATCCTAGCTCCTCAAGTACCCTCCCGAGAGCTGGAATTAAAGGAAAGAGGCACACCTGAAGGAATAAATGGACGACCATAACTAGTGCTGTCCTCGGTCCTGTCAAAGACGTTGTTGTGGTTACTTCCGTGAATCTGAGACCCGCAATTAGACCAGCTCCCAGGCCATCAAATACTTGATTCCGCATACATACGACTCGGAAAAGCGCTCCTATACCCGATCGTACTGCATACCGATTGGGCATAGACCTTCAACCTGGCTGTGACTTCCTTTGTCTCCGCGGGGGTGGGGGAGAGAGAGGCGCAATGCAACTTGGGGGCGTCTGACACTTTGTAATGATCTTCATGTTAGGGAAACAGGAGCTACCACAATGGTTGGGTTGAGCCGTTTACTTCATGTTCTACGACCGGCGATGGTCAAGACGGGCAGACAACATTCACGCGATCTTGTATATAAATCAGCAACCGATACTCATGGTCATGTCATCATCCCCCACTCTTCATCATTAATTTATCCTATGGCGGACAGAATTGCATCCATCAACTTGAAAGCCGTTGTTGTTATTTTGCTTGCTGTTTGTGCCCTTGCCGCTCCGAAGGGGAATGGGAGTGATCTCTGCCGGAAGTGAGTCACGCTCGAACCAATACGTACTGTTCACAGCCCCAACTGAATTAACGTAGTAAAGGTGCATGTAGCGAGTGATGATGACCTCTCAATGGCGAAGATGAGGCCCTTGTCGCTTGTGATGGTATAGTTTACTCCTTGATACCGTAGGGCGACATGTCTGATCTTCTATGGCAGGGGAACCGAACCAACAGGGTCGAGACGTAAGCCATCTCTAAGCCATGGTCACGTGCGACAAGCTTGATAATGACGCCTGACAGAGTCTGAGTCTCCTGGATTGTTTTCTCGTGTCGTTTGTACCGTTGATGGGCGAAACGAACGGGTCGTAATTTATTTTGATAACAATGTCAACCACTCTTGTTCTGCGTCATAAAGCTGTTATATTGCGGATTGGGCGAGAAAAAAATATGGTCCTTCCGAGAGAGCAATGCGTAGATATCCTCCTCGTGGTGAGACATCCTGAAGCCACCACAGTCAAAGCAGATTTGAGGCACCAATGAGCTAAGCGAACAGGACCCATTGAACACCTTATAATAGTTGGTATACGCTAGTGGCCGGTATATGCCGGAGTGACGAAGGAGCGGCAGCATAGAGCGTAATCCAAAGCTTACGCCGCCTCCTTACGATGACTGTGTGCTTTATTTCGCGCCGCGCAGTTGAAGTCTGAGATGTCTTGGGAAATGGAACGAGGTTCGCAGCAGAGAGATCGAAGTGGGTGAGTACAACCGCAGCTGCTTCCCCCGATATCAATTCCAACTTTCAAGAGCCATACAGGACGCGTGTTTCTGAGCGAGTTTCCGTTCTTCAACTGAGAGTGGCTTATCAGATTGACCATTAATTTGCGCACGAGTGGTCACCGACACGGCCAAGACCATACCAGGAGATGCGTAACTTTGGAGTTGAGTTACATCGTAGTAGCATTGGTGCAGCGTGGCGTGAGAGACTTCCAACACCTGCATTTCTCGGTAACGTGATCGACTCGGGCAGCGAGTTTGCTGCTGACGTCGCCTGCGCCGTTGAACCGGAAGGCCCGTCCTGGGCCGCGCTGGCGGGACATGGACCACAGTCGCTCTTCTGGGTCGTCGTCATGGACAGCATGCTGTGGGGCCACCCTGGATAGTTCTCTGCAGTGTCTGCACCTGCGTCTTCCAATGTCGTGGCGGGCGCAGTTTTTGGTCCTACAGACAAGGGAACGTCATTTCGAATGTCCTGCATCTCGAGTGTCGGCTCCAGCCTATTTCCGGCGTACATCTTGGGACTTGGAAAAGATGCCCTATAGTAACCAATGGGTCCGGGATATTGCTCTTGACTCTGGTAGGAAGTTGGGCAAGAATCTACTCTTCCGCATGCTTTCTGTGCCGGATCTGTGCGGTTTGTGCTTGTTACAGTGATGAACTTGCTTCATATGTCCTGTGCTGCCTTCAACGGGTCTACCAACCGTACACTAGGGGTCTGTAGTAGCTTGCTACGTGAAGGGGAGCCCACATCTGTTCCGTTGACTGGGTCTACGGGAGAGTTCGTAACCGGCGGACCGCCCTCTTTCTGGCCATTGCCACTCGTAGATAGCGCTAAGGGGCATGACGACTCGAGATTGTTGAAGGACGGTTCTGACATGGACTATGGAGTACTATGGCTCGGTCTTATAGCTAGGGGTGGGGTTATGCCCCAGCCCGTTCCGAGAAAGGAAACCCTGACCCCTCCGCCCGACACAGTGCCACCCGAAGGTGTAGTTTCGAACCGCACCTTCACAAGACACCATCGAAGCGAGTCAGATGTCAAAAACCAACCACATTTGCTCGATGGTACCGAGTCCCTCCTTAGAATCGACGTCGAGACAAACTCAAGCTCATGAGGAAAACGTGTTTCTCGTCATGGAAGTAGCCCTAGACGCGGAGCACATCGGGATGTCGGGAAGAGGTGCGGAGTCGTTCGAAGTGGCGTCGGGGAAAGTCGCAGAGGTTGGGGTTGGCGAACGCTTTGGACCACTGGCCCCAAGCTTTGAATAGGATGTGGTAAACAGCACGCGTTGCAGCTGGGCAAATCCTACAAGGCATCAAACGTGCTGCCAATTAAAGGGGACGGCAACGCATTGTCGAACTCCGGTAACCGGGATGCGAAAATGTTCGGCTTCGCAGCACGCAACGCGGTTGACAGAATCGGCATTGTTGTACGTGACGTCGTGCGTGGCGCGGAGTGGTAAAGGTGTCTTGGGCTTCAATGGTGGAGTAGACAGGTCGTCCGGACTCAGGAGTGAGGCGTCGAAACGAAGAGCGAGCGGTTCAGTACCCGAGTGTGTGCATCATGGATGCGCCAAGTCGGAAGCAGTGGCCATAGCACGGACCAGTCCGACGAGGAGAGGTGATGTTGGTATGCCGCAGAGGACGGCGCTGAGTACGCTTCAAAGGATGTTTTAGTTAGAGGATCGATGTTGCTTGCCCGAAAACGCGTTGCGACCCTCCTCTGCTTGATCCCTTGCTCTGCGTTTCCTACTCACCCGCGCGCTTTCTGGCACGTACACCATAGATCAACAAACCATAACATGTATAACAATTAATACAGGAAAAATCTGATCCAACATCACGACAATACTAACTATAGAAACGCACAAGGTGGGACCCGGCACACTGGAATAGGCGTCGATGAATGCATTAAATATATATATATATATTGGGGGGGGGGGGAATGCCTACCATTCTACTGCATATTAAAGACACTGTTCCAGATTATTCTGCTAGAGCGAAACAAATAATGTCTTGAGTGAAAGGTCGTCGATGGACTCTGCTGTTTTCCTGATCAGTTCTTTCACCTGCTCTTGGTGATTTCCGTCATCTTTGTGCATATCTGTATCTGACAGTGTCAACAGACCGACGAAATACCTGAAGCCCTAAACGCGCCTTCCAAGCATACATCCGCTCTGGGTGGAAATTTACACTTGTATAACGATGCTCGGATGTCGTCCTTCATTAGGCTCTCCGCGGCCATGCGATTGTCGTCCTCTTCCAAGGATACATCGTAGACCTGGCTTATCAAATAATCGAATTTAGTGAAGATTGCGATTACTGGAACTGCGGAAGGTTTCATTTATGTTAGCAGAGAGTTCAAAGAATATGAGAAAAAGTCAACAAACTGTTTCCTGCTCGCTGTTCATTAAAAAACTTCCTTTCTGACCCGACTATGAATCTTGCTTTATCCAGTATAAAGCAGAACCTGCGCCAGAAATGAGGGAGAGCAACAAAGCGAGACAGTAAGAGTGACCAAATGGCATGAAGCTGATCGTCTACTTCCGTGGCGCTCGCACGCTCCTCGATGAACGACTGGACCTTCTTCAGATGATTCTCATCCCCTGTCTCAAATCCGGAAGGACAGTGGAAGATGAACTGCGGCTTGCTGGGAAAAGCGAATGGGCGATCGATGTCACGGATCCCGCGCTGATTAGCAGCAAGGTAAAATAGTTGGATTCCGTTAGCGAAAATACGGAAATCACCTCCGAGATGGGCTCCAACTGGTTTTACGTTCGTTTATTAGAGGAGAACTGTGTCCACAAATAAGCAAGCAACGTACCAAACTGTTACTTTTTTCGTCATAGATGCGGGGTTCGTCGGTCGTATTGCAGACCCGCTTTATGAGTGTTGTCTTGCCAGAAATGGCCCGACCGACCACGAGAATACGAAAATGACGAAGTTTCTCTCGTGCTGCTAAGACTTGGTGTGAGGCGTCGCCCATGTTGATGCTCGATGCTGAGTGAGGATAGATAGGAGTTAGATCAGCGACCCCCTAACGCGTCACATGACATCACGTGACTCATCGCAGGCAATTATCACCGTCTCTGCTGTGGCATCGATATCACTGCGAATCATCGTATGTACTTCTCGGACAAAAATGTGATACGCAAGGTTTTTTTTTTTTTTTTTCCAATATATACGCCAACGTTTTGTGAAGTACCGTAGCAAAAAAAGGTCGTGCTGACAGCGATTTCCGTTGCGCACATGGGACCTCTGCCAGTGGGAACACCGAACACGGCGTTAGCCTCAGGTGGTATCATACGCTGAGTTTCTTCTTATACAGACAAGTTCCATTATATCAAAAAAGTTGTTCCGAATAGAGCAGGTCGTAAGAGATAAGGCAGGGCAGAACAAGAGTCGCACGAGGTGCCAGTGACGAAAGACGAGCGAGGAACCCGCAGTAGCATGTTGACAGGGAGACTCAGGGGTTCTCAAAACTGCGCGAAAATGCTTCGCCCCAGGCAAGGTGGAATTTATAGGCTGTAGTCGCATGATTATTGTCAATCATCATATAGTATGGTTTCACTGTGGTCCTGACTATCCAAGGAACGCCATCTCCACAGGGACCAGTCACAAACGACTCGCATCGGTCTCATCAGTGCGTGGACAAGTGGGGTAAAATAGCTACAGTGGCTGAGTACCCCTGTGTCCTGGGCATGGGGATGTCCTGCAGGGACGCGGCAAAACAGGGTTCCCATCAGTTTCTTTGTCGGAAACGATGGGTTTGATGTATTCGCAGCCGAATAGTCGCCTTCCAGGAGGACAGAAGAGGCACCCATTGATAACAGCAACGCGGTGAGGCTTTTTAGGGAGCAATGTAAGAGATAGACTCAGAATCGATATAAAATGATACCCCGAGGAGCTAGGATCAAAGGAAGAGGCACACCTACTTCGATGGACGGCATCAAGGACGGCATCCACCAATATTCCCCCATCGAACTCTTCACTGGCAAGGGGAAGGTTTATACCTTCCCACAATTCCTACGGAGCAGCGGAGCAGCTTCAAACTGAGGTGGGACTTTTTTTGTTGAACAATATTTATTCCGGGACAATACAAGGTAGAAGACCGATCTTCAGATACATAGGTGAAAGAAATTTAGAAGTAAGGAGCCGAAACTCACGTGCACCGATGTGTAAGTAGGTAAATAGCTGAGGCTAGAGTGGCCACCTCCCAGAGGAATGCCAGGATCAACCATAAAGGTAAAAGAGAACACTGAACAGGGCAAGATATGAACAGACCGGAACAAAGTAGTACATGATGCGCTTAGAGCGTGGAAATGAAACGCACTTACGGGCTGCCTTGCGACAGGGCCAGGGGCCCATCTCGGGTCTTGAAGCTGCTCCGCTGTCCCGAAGGAAGCAACAAAGGTAGTAAGCCTGGAAGCCATCCCCCAGAAAAATGTTGATGAGTGGTAGGATAAGGTTGGGTCCAAATCAGAGCTGAAGCCAGTTTGCGAAATGTTCCGTACACTGCCGCGTGTAGCGAGGGTGGTTGTATTATAGATGTGGTGGAACCATGGAACTACCGGTCCGAGAAGCCACATAGAAGGCTTCTCAGGGGAGGTCCAGTCTGTGATGAGCATATACGGAAGTGAATGAGTGAAGAGTGGTCAGTTGCATGGCTGTGCAGTGCGTGCGCCAGGTGATATGTTTGTAGTCGGGCGGTGATTTGGTAGGGGGGATAGCCGCCTCGAAGAGCGGGTGATTGCGACCATCAGGGGGGGGTTTGAGGTCGATGGCGTGGGAGTAGATTTGGTGCCGCCGAGTGGGTGGGTTTGGATATATTGGGTCCGCTTAGTGGTCCACTGGTGGAACGGGACTCATTTCCCGAACCGAGGGCCCGGGGTGGCTCCACCGTTTCTTATTACCACGTCCAACATTTTCTCTGGTCGCGACAAGTGCAAACACGCTGAAGGGAAAACGAACTCAGAGCAGTCTCTACTCAAAGAAATACCTTTTAGATGCTGTTTCCAGAACTTTATGGGTTCATTGTCGAGATTCTACAAGCCGAACATATCCTCGATCAGTCACATTCTTTTTCTATTCTCCTCTCCACGCAGTTACCCCGCTTTCCTCGAAAAGCAAGCCTGCGCACCACCTTTTGGATATCTATATCTCTTCGTCTCTTAGTATCGTGATCGCGGGCGCCGGTCGTTGGATCGACTTTACTCGATTTGATGTTTCCGAGACCCGGAGTGGGGAGAGGGCCCCGAGGTAACTAAGCAAACCTTATCGAAAAACAACAGCCATAACTTAGTCGAAAGGCCATAATCATGTTCACTTTGTTGTCAAGGCTTGGACTGGGCCATTCGACGCCACATTTGAAATTTTTGGGGACGAACATTTACCCCTCAGGCTCATGCCAATCATCTTCTATTAGCCGCAGCAGAATTCGCACTCCTCAGCTTGTCAGTCCACTACTGAGATCAACGATCATAGGCTCTGCAAGCTCGGTACCAGTCTGTAGCTTGATAAGTCTAGGTGTCCTCGTCCTTTTGTTCTCGGCGGTGCTACGTCGTTTGGATGGCTACCAACTGAATGTACTAACTGAAGCCAGGATACCTCTTGTACTTTCATACTCTTCCGCGCTGTCTGCACTCATCGGATCCTATATCATTGGTATGCAGATGCCATGAATGCCTTCTTTTATTTTATCACGGCCAGACGTCTTTCTTCCCAATTGTGAAGACAGAAAAGTCACACGCCGGTTGCTCCACACGCTGGATTCCGCACGAAGGGTGTGGCCTCGTTACAGGAACGGCTTGGCCTGTCAAGCTAGTCAAAAACCAGATGTTGTCTGTATACCCTGTTATACTGCCGAAGACAGGAACGTCAATCGACGTGTACTGGGTTTCTGCTTGAGGTCATGACGTGAGCCCTCCATCTCTCGGCCGCGCAGTCCCGAATTCTTTCCTGTGGGGCTTGCCTTATTCTCAGTTCGTCATACGACCAGGCAGACCGACCAACGCGTTACAGACGAGGAGCTATGGAACAATACAGCTCGCCGCGGTGATGTATAGTTGTAATATCCCAGAAGTTTGGATGGGATGATGTGAATCATGCGATTCACGGCCTTCTCTTATACTTCCGACTTTTTAACTTAAAAAGTCGATTTATTTGGACAACGAGGCTTCCGGGTGCTATATTGGAAGATGCGAAAGAAACGGATGGCGATCGTGCGGTGATTGCGGTGCCCAATTGGCGGCGTCGTTCACAACTGCCAGTGCAATCAGATCGCAGATTGCTGCACCTAAGTCCCATGTGGAGTATGTCAACGCATCCACGGCAGCAACAGTAGCCATGCAAATACATTAGGGACCATACAGGTCATGGATTAACTTTTGAGTGTTCGTCCGACCTCCCACGGGACTTCGAGAACCGTTCACTTCTCGTCCGCTTTTCACGCTGATTCTACCGGCGCCTCTACATTGGACAACACCCATATCATTTGTTCGTGAGGTGTAGTAATGCCAGTGCCAGTGACGAGACGGGCTTCGTGCTCTTGTCTGCCAGGAACAGTGGGAGTATTAGCCTGGTTGCGTGGTCAGGTAACGTCATCGACCAGTTGTCAACTACGAAAAAGGTTGGTTGCAACATTATATAATCTATTGAGCATCACTCCGAATATGAACAGCTTCCCTATCCTCGGTCCCAACTCAATGAGACTCGATAATAGGATGATTGAGTCCTAATTACGCCTGGGATAGCTTGTTACGGTCGAATACGGCCTTCCGTGCGCTCGGCTGGTATAGTGAAGGCCTAGTAGGATCGTCGTACCGTTCCTCGGCCCATTGATACACTGCTCACTTTAGCTGAATGTGATGGCAACGGGTCGGTAGGTCCCATAAGGCGTCTACATTACATCCGATCCCGCCGTTTCACCTCGTCCGAGGCTTGCATCCTCTCTTTCTCCTTCTTCCCACCACCGTACCTTTTCTTGCAGCTAGTCTGCGGTCCACTCTTTTGTAAACCTAGCCTGCCCCTTCCATTTTTCTTTGCTGGCAGGTCCCAGCCTGGATATGTACTTTGACTGTCAGCTTCAACAGTCCTGATCCAGTTTTCCTGTCGGCATATGGCAGCTATCTGCCTCTCACCCGTCCTCGGTCTTCGTTGCTTAGGGCTCTCGCATATTCAAGAAGCAATCACTCTTGTTCCAGCTGGCCTCGAGGTGGTCTTCTCTTTAGGGTTGATATTCGCGGGACGCGATGCAGGCAGGTACGTGCGTAGCCCCTGAGAACTTGTCGTGTTCCTCATTAGTACATCACGCAGCCTTCGGTACCTTCTTGCCGCAGAAGGCCCAGCCAACGTCCTTCTGGTAGTTTTGTCCTTCCTTGGGCACGTCGTCCCCGTCTTCGCGGACAACCTCACTCCTTTCAAAGCCCTGGATATTGTAATTGGTACGTGCGCCGCACAAGCCTCGTCGTCGTCCGACTCATTCAGATTCCTGTATTATGCTCAGGCGCTACGTCCTTTGTACCCATACTCCTCTACACAACCTTCCTCTACATCTTCAACCGGAAAGAATCCTTTCCGCGTCTTTCGAAGCGCTTTGCGCTCGTTTCGAAAGCCTTTTTGTCTGCAGTGATCCCAATTATCGTTGTAACCAATGAGATTGGGTCCTTCATAGGAATCAAATATCGTTAGCGTCCTTTTGCTCGCATTATGTTACATCCCGAGTCGTACTGATCTCTGACATGCAGGTTCTAACCCTGACCCTGACAACGGGAACATGTACTACCAGCTTGGTGGGCCAGGTTTGGCCGCTCACGAGTTTGCGCGCGAACTCTTGAGCAGCACGTCGCTGGCTCTCTTGTCTGTGGCCCAGGGGCTAACCTTCTTGTTGTTCTTTGTGCGGCTTGCTTCAAGTCTTGTGAGGCAGCGCAATATAGAGGATTGCGCTGCAACGGAACGGGAAGGCGTGCTCTTCCGCGGCCTGGGTTGGCTGACGGTCGGCATGAAGCTTTCCATGACTGAAACCGCCTTGGGCTGGGTTACCCCGAGCTTTGGCCTTGTTCTCACGCGGCGCGGATTGCGGATGATCGGGCGTGCTTGTATCATCATCGGTGTCGTGAAAGGGTTCGTACGCGCCCGCCGTGCGTCTTTTTCCCCCCAGTCTGTCTGATATCGTGGACTTTTCAGGCCTGAACGTCGAGAGGAGTTCATCATTCTTGACAACGAGAACGGTAACAACTTTCATTCTGGCACACGCAAGCTCCGCGTCTCTGGTCTGCGACTCCATATTTCGAGTCCGACGCTTATAGAGACCTCGATGACGCAGCGCCTCTCACGTATGAGCTTTCTGCGGCCCTTCACGCGGTCCGGTCCCGATCCCGATCCTGAACAGATGCCGTCCACTTCTCGGCGTGCGAGTGCCATCCCGTCGGGCACGTCGATCCGCACGGGTGTGAAACCTCGTCCCCCTCCACTTATACTCAAACCTTCCGACGACAATCGCGTCACGGTTGTCCAAGGCCACGGACGTGCACCAACTCTCGTTCTGAATCTCTCTGCGACAGGTTTACCGACTGGTGACGCAATAGCAGCCATGAGCGAGAAACTGCACAGCCGCCCTGTGTCGACGGTGGTTCCTCCGCCACGCTCGGACGCGGCGCCGCTTACTGAACCCCTACCGCGGATGCACCTCCAACCACCGGAAATCCATGCCAGAATTTTCGTGAACGACGGGGGACGACGAAGCTCCGACGGCTCTACGCCCTATCGGAGACCAACGGCAAGCCCGGTGAACTCTGGGGCAATGCAGAGCCGGAGACCACCCCAGAGTATGCCGTCATCTCCGCGCGGGCCCGTTTCTTTTCTCCCTGTACTCGCCACGACCCCTCCCAGTGCACTACTACAACGCGCGCGCGTCTCTGAAGAACGAGCACGCGCCCTCCGGTCGTTATCGCGGTCTGAGCCTGACCGTCACGCAAGGGACAACAGCACCGCGAGCGGTCTCTCGACAGGGTGGATCGCGTCGGATGACGATGACAGGGAGTCGTACATCAAGGCCATTGGCGCTGTGCAGCCGCGCGTGACGCCGAACCCGACGCGCGATTTGGCAGTACGTACCAGCATCGTCCTCGAGCGGCTCGGCGACGTCGTTGAGCCTCTGCCCCCGCCACTATCGCCAGAGCAGGCGCTTCTGGTGCGCAAGGATTCGGGCGTGTTGGGCAAGGATGATCTGGTGCGCGTGCGACGGGCGAAGAGCTATTTCTAACCGAGTTGATGTTTTGCCGACTTTTTTTTTTTGTTTGTTTTTTTTTGTTTTTGACTTTCTTTCACCGATTTGGACCACTTCCATGGGACCATGATCACATTGGGACTGTTGTCCCCTGCCTTGAGAGGTTCCCATACCCTTTACAGGCTTTTTCGAGGCGGTTGCCTGTCCGTCAGACATTCACGCTACCTGACGTTTTTAGCTATTCAAGTTGTCGTTGCGTGCTTGCTTGTACTCCTATCCTCACTTCCTAGTCTTGGGGGCTGCGTCGTCAGCCTCTGCTGGGTGCCCGAATGTATACATGTGCACATGTTCACCAAGCTACCAAGGTGTTCTATCTTATGGCTGACCTAGAGAAGAAAAGTTTGTGATTAGGACGTCTATATTTTATGATCATTATGTTATTATCTGAGGCAATGTTCTCGTGAGGGAAATCGCTTTAGTGAGATAGACGATTGACTCTGCCCAAGTGCTTGCCTAAGTGACAGCGGATGGCCGGCATTTAGCGGCCCGGGGCCGGGCCAGAGGCGAGTCTGAGACTCTACTCGATCCGCTCAGCAGTCCAAGTCGTCAAACCCCACCCGGTGTCATACCTCGACCGTCTTTCTATATTTCATTCCTGAAGCCTCAGAAAAACTCCACTTCATACGTATCCAGTCCCCACTCCAAGCTCGCCCTAACACCAGCGCGTAACGCAGCAACAGCTCAGAGCGTCAGAGAGGCTTTGTTACCTGAAACCGCAGCATGGCCGCGTTCTTCTTCGCATCTCCAATTGATATTGACATCAAGCTTGAAGGAGAGGATCTCCGGAAGCAGATAGACTCCAAGGCGGAGAAGGACCGTCCGATTTCATGTCCCGTTTACTATGACGGCGAATCGGTCTCCGGCCAGGTACGCCCCATATTCTTCCCCAGCCGTCTCAGTCGTGCTGAGGACGAATGCAGGTCACGGTTCGTGTCAGAGAGGGCAAGCGCACGACGCACGACGGAATCAAAGTCGAATTTGTAGGAAACATTGGTGCGTATACGTTCCAACAACCGTTGTCCCTACCCCTCCCCCCCCGGGACCCGCTGAGTCTGCCATTACAGAACTGTTCTACGACCGCGGTCACCACCAAGAATTCCTTTCCCTCTCACAAGAGGTTGCTGCTCCCGGAGACCTGCGACAGGCGCAGACGTTCGACTTTATGTTCAAGAATGTTGAGAAGCAGTACGAGAGCTACCTGGGTATCAACGTCAAGCTGCGGTTCGTAGCCCTGAATGTCGTCCTTGGGTCCCGCCCTTTTAAAAACGTATTTGCGCTAGGTACTTCATCCGCGTAACGATATCGCGGCGCATGGCAGATGTGGTAAAGGAAAGGGATATCTGGGTGCACTCTTTCCGCATGCCACCGGACAGCAACAACTCGATCAAGATGGAGGTCGGCATCGAGGATTGTTTGCACATCGAATTCGAGTACAACAAATCGAAGTAAGGGAATCAACCTGGTTGTATCTTTGACCACTCGTGACGCTAATTCGACCATGGCAGATATCATCTAAAGGACGTGATAGTCGGAAAGATCTATTTCTTGCTCGTGCGCATCAAAATCAAGCACATGGAGCTCTCAATCATCCGGCGCGAGACCACCGGTTCGCCGCCAAATCAATACAACGAGAGCGAGACGATCACAAAGTTCGAAATCATGGACGGGGCGCCAGTACGAGGTATCTTCCTTCCCACCGCATTGCGTCTAGGTATTGATGACTGGTCCTCTTCCACCAAGGCGAAACAATCCCGATTCGACTATTTCTCGGAGGGTTTGACTTGACGCCGACATTTCGCGACGTGAACAAAAAGTTCAGCACGCGCTACTACCTCAACCTCGTCCTCATCGACGAAGAGAACCGACGCTACTTTAAGCAGCAGGTACGTCGGGGCCTCCCATCGCTCATATCGTAACTGACGAACACGGCCCATAGGAAATTACCATCTTTAGGATACCGGAGGTATGTTTGCGGTTTGCTCTCCTTTGTATTGAACACATATGGCTGACGCTTCTCCCGTAGAATTAGCCACTCGTGTACTTGTTCCACTTGTTATTATCGGCTACACTTATTTGTATATTTCGCTTGCTTGACTTTGTGCTCGGTCCGAGAAAGTCCAGGGATGTCGTGGTTGTTTTATTGTAGTACCTCAGTCTATTTTTTGGTACCGTGGTCGGACATTCAGTCTCATTATCGCGTTGGGGCCCAACCAAGCTGGCTACCGTCCTATGGTGAGGTGGAGAGTTCTTCGGGGAATAACCCCCACAGGGACCCTTGATAGGTTTACTTGTTCTGGAACACTCATGTGCTATACTTGTGATGAGATACTCGAATTACAGATATAGGATAGACAGACTGCTAGTGGGTCTACTTGGATTGCAAGGCGATCTAGAGGTCTACCGGTCTACTATAGTGCTCAAAAACCCTCTCAGCACCTTCGGGATATCTGCAGAATTAGTGACGAGGAACGCGCGGCCTGGGAAGTGTCTCTTGACCCTGTCCGCACCGACGCAGGTAGGGGTCGGGGATATGGGCGTTCAGCGCCGGATATGGCCGAATAAAAGAGGGGGGTCCTTACCACGCCGCCTCCGAGTCCTCGCAGATGCATATCAACGCCGTCTTGACTTTCGGATGACGGTTCATCACGCGCCCAAGGTCCGCCTCCGTGATGCGGTACTGCCCGAAATTCGCGTCCGTCAGCGCGATGACGAAGTGGTCGTCTGTGCGGCGCAGAGGCTCGTCCGTGAGAAGGTTCGACAGTAAAAAGACCCCGACGTACCACCGTCGAATGCTGTAACTTCATCTACGGCTTTCTCAATTGCTGCCACTGTCAACCAACGAGAAGGCCATTCCTCACTCAGTATTGATACGAGCAAAGCAAATAGAGATGGCTACGAACCCGTAGAGTCGCCGCTGAAGGTGTATTGCGTGATGTACTTCATCTTCTGCGCGACCGCCCAGCGCTCCGAGACCTCCTCGACCGAATCGCCGACTTTGACTAGCGGTATTTCGGGCTCATCACCAGACTAAAACGGGGATTACTCGATTATCATTTGCCCTCGACATCCCGTACTACTACTCACGTGTCCGTACATCTGTGCATCGCATTAGAAACGAAAAGAAATCCCAGAGACTCAAAGTTGACGTACATCCCAGGCATACTTGTCCTTCCTGGATAGAAGGTTGAAGCTCTCCATGAGCATGACGGCTACGAGTAAAGTTCACAGCGTGTGCAGGGAGGCAGTGGTTCTGCTGACCTGTCTCAAGGCTCCGCTGCAGTCTTCCGTCGTGCTGGAACCGGTACCTGTCAAAACAAACCATAAGGGCCGTTTTCTCCCCGAAAGGTCATCACGCGTGTAGACCCACATTGATGCGCTGATATCAAACAAGAATCGAATACGCTTTGGTCTGGGAACGTGAGCTAAATTACCCCATGCGACGCACATGAGAGCACGTACTTGACTTGGGGTCGTCCGAGCTCAGGCTTTGCCATCCCGCGACGCTTGTACACCGCCGCTTCGCCGGTAAGGCCCTCCGTCAGGCGCGTGTCGTCGAGCTCGCCGTCTGTCTGGCGCTTCACCCAGACGCGTTCCTCCTCACGGGCAGCCAAGTCTGCGCGTCGCGCATAAATGACAGGAGATAGAAAGGGTAAACAAAAAAAGGCACCCACGTTCGAGGAGATCGTGCAGCTGTGCAATGTGCGCTTGGACGGCGGTCAGTAGTAACCCGTAGCTGTCCGCACCCGCGGAGGTCATGTTCAGCTCGGCTAGGCGCGCTTCGAGCTCCTTGCGCGCCATCAGGCGTGCTTGTTCCCGCACAGACTCAGGAACGTCCTCCTTCAGCTTATCAGATATCTGGGAAAATTTAGTAATGAGGTTGAGAGTCACGCTCGGCGCACGACCCCACCTGGTTGATGTCGTGGCCCTTCTTGTAGAGGCGCTTAAATCCCCCGCGCCCACCTAGGCCCGCAGTGTCGCGCCCGCCCGTCTGGGGTTGCGCAAGCGTGAGTTCAAAATAAGAGTAAGTAGGACAAAGGAAGCTTACACCGCCAGCGAATGTATTCCCGCCCGTATGCTCTTCGCCGCTCGGATCCTCCTTCCCGTGTTTCGGCTTGTCGAGGTCGGTCTTCTGTGGGTCGAACTGCATGTCAAGTGGCTTCTTGGCTCTCTGTGCGGTCGGGTTGGTACCATAGGCGCGTAAACTACGATCTCGCGGGTCAACAACCGCATTGCTCTGCGCAGCGCCTACACAATACTGACCCATGCTTTCGGAGGATCTCGTCGAGCTTCTCCGTTGTCTCTATGCGATAGACGTCAAAGTCAAAGACATTGCGGAGGGTATCGTCTAATTCGTCGTCTGGGTATGCCTGCATGTGGCGAACTATAGCGATCAGTTCTGTATGAAATAATTGGTTAGGTATTCCCAACGGCCAAAGCACCGATGCTGCGCACCGCGGAGGGAATAAGGGTATGACAGTGATCCACTCTCATAACTTTCCCTGAGGTCATGAAAGGCACCTATGAGGCGTATGATCAGGTCCTCACTAAGTTCTGGCGCAAGTTGGGTCAACAGTCTACGCTCAGATTCTAGATCAGGGTTCGAGATGGCGTGACTGGGGTTACCGCACTAAGTTCAAGCATCTCGCGCGAAGACCACCATACAAAATCCGACTCACCAGCTAAAATTGTCCCCCAAAACCTGCATGAAATGGTTCCCCAGGAAGGCTGAAAAGAACTATCAGCGACCGCTCTACCCAGAATCAACCGACTGGCCACCTACGATAGCCAGGCCGGTTTGCGAGCAGGATGAGGCGGAAATGTGGATGGATGGGCAAGTCACCCTCGCGCTCCACCACACGCGTGAGGCGCCGCCCGTCAGAAAGCGTTAGTTCTCCTTGGCCAGCGAGGCTGCGGAATATCGCGACGACGTGCTCGGGTGCTTTGTCTGCCTCGTCGACAACAAGGACGCGTCCGCGGGCCACCGCCCGCAGCAGCGGCGAGTCCGTGTACCGGACCACGCCGCGCTCTAGCGTAGTCTGAAACATGAGCTGCTGCACCGTCGAGTCGCGGTGGAGCTGGATGTACTCGCGCGGCCGCCGGAGAAGCTAAGGAGGTGAACATGGTGTTAGGTACGAGCAAAGCCGAAGGACAGCGCCGCTCTCACCTGGCACAACCTGTCGAGGATCTTGTTCTTGCCCACACCCTACACAATCATGAGACGGAGTGGGAGAGTATCAAAGATGAACCGCACCTGATTTCCGAGGAGCACTAGGTGTTCACCAAGCAGCTCAAAGTCGATTGCAAGGTCGCGCATCTGCGCCGATTGGATACTGTTGTCATAGAAGTGGTCCATAAACGGCACATATGATGCGACGCCTTCCGGGTCCTGAGAAGCATCGAAGCGCGGTATATGAATATCCTCGGTATGGTGCAGCGGGTCCGTCGGCGCGGGAAACAACACCGCCTTGTCTTCGATCAGTGGCGCAGGGTGGAACTACAGCACAGTCAGGATATACCAACTCTACACACAAATCAGGGCACCCACCGCAGGCGAGATTTTCTTGATCCCAGCATCCTCCAACAGCTCTTCGACGCCTGCCTTTTCAGTCGCCGGTAGGAACTCCGTGAGCAGCGCCCTCTCGAGCATCTTCCTCGTGTCCTTGTCCCACGGGAAGCGCGCGAGCCTCCGAGCGATGCGCAGTAGAGCTCGCGTCCCAAGCCGACGCACACGCAATGCACCGTCGGAGGGAGCCATGCGTGTGCGATAAGTACCGGCAAATCCCAGTAGCGAATCTACGTGGGCAGGCGGGCATCCGGTCCGGAGCAGCACCGCGGCCTCTTCGGAGCGGTCCATTGGCTGCGCTGGCAGGGTCAGGAACATATTCGCGTGTTCTGCAGAGAGCCAGTCCCGCAGCGGCGCGGCACGCGAAGCGGTACTGACAACGCGGAAGGACGGATGAACGACAGTAATATTGGGGCTGCTAGTCTGCGGGTGCGAGTTTCTGTGAAGGAGGTCGGAGAGAGGGAAGTCGGAATTTGAACGCACCGGCCCCAGGTCGTCTCCAAGAGATGCGACGATGCGCTTGCCCTCCCAAAGCTCGACTTCTCTATCTTGCAGCAGCCGCGCGATCGCGCCTGCAGTCGGACCGAGTACGTCGAACCCTGAGAAGTGCACGAGTCGTCCCGCCCAGGCACCTCGGACCAGTGGGCTGTATGCGCCACTGCTCAACGACGGACCAGCTTTACAAGAGAAGGGAGAACGTACCTTGGTTCCCAGCTCGTGGCACCCCCTTCCCCTACTACTCGCCTCATAAGCAACTCGCGCCCTCCCAGTTCCTTGTACACATGCACCGCCTCGCGCACATACCCCAATACGCCGCCAAAAACTTGAACCAATAGCGAGGTCGACGCGCTCGCAGTAGCCGGCTGTGCGGGGGGAACGAGCGATATATCCCATCCGAGAGCGTGCGCTTGCAAACAACTCGTGAGCAGACCCACAAATCGGGTACTCGGTACAAAGTCAGGGGTCTCTTCGAGCGGGAAAGGCTGCAGTGACCCATCACCTGCAGGTGCCTCGAGCGCTACTTCGTCCCCGCCGCCGAGTGCCATAAACACGATGCGGACGGTATGCTGGCCCGTGCGCACAATGGAGCGCACGGTGTATCCCAGCAGCCCCGCCGCATCCTCCGGCGCCGTCTCCGCGTTGTCCGGGTTCTCTGTGGCGAGAGGCGCAGCTAGAGGACCGAGCCCAGCTTCCTCCAGCCGCTCGCTGAGTAGCGCCCACGCCCGGAACGGCGCGTGCAGCAGTTCGGGGTGCAGAACTATCATGAGCCTTCCCAAGGCGCGCGGTGAAAGGGGAGGCCTTCCGGGCGATGGGGGAGGGAATGCCGCGAGTAGGGCGTGCAGCTTCGCCAGCGCCGTATGTGGGAACGGGGGGAGCGCAGGGCGCGCAACGCCGTCGAGGGCGTGGCGCGTCTCGCTTGCGAACTGAGTCGCGAGCACGAGGTCGCGCAGGGTCGTCCACAGAGCGTTGGATCCCTCGATGAGTGGGGTAGACGGGCGTGGATACGCAAGGAGCGCACTGGTAGGATCGAGGAAGCGCGCCTGGAAGCGCGAGCGGAAGGGCGGGTCGAGTGGATAACCGGTATAGGGGGGAACGGGTGCGCCTATTGCGATGACGCGGAAGGATGGATGTGCGGGAACAAAGCGTGCATCAGCTGCGTCCGCGGGAGAAAGAAGCATGTGTCGATGAGGGTGAAGGATATGTGTGCCATCGTCGAGGTTTCTGTGAGCGCAAAACATGAGCTAGGTCCTACGCACAGGAGTATATGCGTGTTGTAGACTTACATTTCGCGGTTCTCAAGGAGGTTGTTAAGCACCTGGAGCGGGGTTCGTAAGGGAAATGGAAGAAGTTGAGGAATACGTACGGGCACGATACCACGCTCTGCCTTCTCGATGCCTTCTATAATGAGGATGCGCCCGGTTTTGACAGCACGCACAGCGGCACTGTCGACGTACACAAGGTTTCCACCGTCTCGGATCTCCCGGCCCTGCTTGAGCTCTGTCTCACCAACATCGCGATGCAGGGCGATATACTCATACTCTGCGTTCAGTAAGCTGCATTCTGGTCAACGACGTGTGGGAAATGGGTGTAGATGGGTGCGCACTTGCAAAACGTGAGCACTAGCCTCCGCGCATAGGGCCCAGGTTGGGCGAGTAGGAAGACGTCCTGACCAAGTACGAACTTCTGCAGAAGAAAGTACAGGTGTTCGCGTGTGCGTGCGTCATTTGGATCCAAGGGTGAGAGGCGAGGGAGGCGTGAGGGAGTTCTCGATGCCGGCACGGGATAGGATATATCCCCAAGCGTTAGGGTCCCGATGACTTCAGTCGATGTCGCGAGTGCACTCTGGATACGCTTGAGACGGCGAGCAGACGACATTGATGAAGTCCAGAATAGAAGGAGCAAGCCGTGTATGCAAAGCACGATCAGTGGGTTGCGTCGCGTCGGCCGTCGACTCGTCGGGGAGCTGGACGCTCATAACCGGAGCGCTTTAGGAAAGTATCACAAGCTTAACCTTGAACAGCTTGAACCCCGAGGATTACGAGAGCATGTCTGTTTATGCGACGCACACCCGCCCAGCGACAGACACGCTGTAGTAGAGGCGTCAGAATGGATGGTAGACGCTTTCGAGGGCGCATTGTGTCCGATACAATTGCTGGTGTAAGTCATCGTGAAGCGCTCGGGTTGCGCCCGACATCAATTCATCAATGTCATCCATTGTCCACCAATGATCTGTACATTTCGCCATCCGTGACGGTATCGCATCTGCTTACTATTAGGAGTGGGGCGTGTATTGGTTTCCACTGCCGTCTCTGCGCAGTTTCGGCTTTACCTTGCGCTTGTGTCAGACCGAGATGATCGACCAACTTCTCCCAGACAGGGAAAATTTCTCACAGTCCGAGACTTCTTTATGACCAAGCCAATGATGCCCAATTATTCGCATCTACTCCCGCCCTCTTGGAAATCCCAGGTATCTGTATGGCTAACAGAAGACACACCGTCTTTTGACTATGGCGGATTTGTCGTCGGGGAAGCTCCTCGTGAGGCATTCCTTTGGGGAAAAGGGTCCAAGCGTGCCGTCCTCGCAGGCACGCCATTTGTTGACGAAATATTCCGCCTCCTCGACTGCACGTACGTTCGCCCTTGTGTTCGGATGTTCGGCGGCTAACGATCTATGACTACTGTAGAGTTGAGTGGCACGTAGCGGAGGGTGATGAGTTTGAACCCATAAAACACATTGCCACTGTGCGCGGCAAGGCGCGCTATTTGCTCCTTGGTGAGCGCATAGCTCTGAATTTACTCGCTCGGTGCAGCGGGATCGCTACTGCGTGAGTCGTAATCTGCCTCCCTGCTTCGTTGAGGGTTCAATAGGATGCGTCTCAGGTCTAAGCGCACAAAGGACCTGGCAGAGAGTTATGGCTTCCGTGGAACCATCGCCGGCACACGCAAGACGACTCCTGGTATTTATATTGCACCCTGGACGTTGCCTCGTAATGTCGATCTTTCTCTCTCTTAGGCTTCCGACTTGTCGAAAAGTATGGAATGATCGTCGGTGGAATCGATCCGCATCGGTTCGACCTATCGAGCATGATCATGCTCAAAGATAATCATATTTGGTCGGCTGGTGTGCCCTCGCCACCTCCCCTGCTGTGATGCCCGGACTCACTAGGGAATTTAGGGTCCGTCACCGCGGCGATTACGCGCGCACGCGAAGTTGGGGGCTTCTCACTTCTCCTCGACGTTGAAGTGCGCGACGAGGAGGAGGCGAATGAAGCCATTGCGGCTGGCGCGGACGTCATAATGCTGGACAATATTGAAGGTGTTGAACTCATGTCCGTCGCACGCCGCCTGCGTGACCGCTGGGAAGGAAAAGGGAAGAAGTTCCTGCTCGAAACGAGTGGGGGTATCACCGAAAGCAACCTGCGCGAACGCGCAATCAGCGGTAGGTGGATCCCTCTCTGCTCTTCCCCAAGGATTTATCGTCATACACAAGCAGGGATCGATATTCTGAGCACGAGCTCTGTACATCAATCCGTGCAGCACATAGACTTCAGCCTGAAGATCCAGGTGCCCCCAGCTGAACGATTGTGTCAGCCGTAGGGGGAGCTCCAGTCTCGCTGACTCAAAACTTGAATCCCTTCGTTTCCCCACGCATATCTAGAAGTAGACAAAGCAGACGTAGAACCATGCAGTGTTGATTAGGTGGATATATAGGAATTGGTGAAGCCCTGTGTTGTATTTAGATCGACAAAACTTACGCAGTTCTCATCGGGGAGGTTGAGGGTACCGTCGGGAGGTCATCAATCCGGCATCAACGCACCGGCCTCAAGCCTCAAATTGGTAGAGTAACGGTTCCACAGGTGGGGCTCGTGAGGTGGCACGTATCGACTCCGACTGCTAGAACTGGTCCATAGGACCGGTTTTTTCCCTTCCGGACTGAATAGACGACACAACGTCGTGTTTCTGTAGACGCTTACTTTCCCCAAGTACAGCACCGCTGGCCGGCATGAGGAGCCGGCAGTAAAGCCCCGGCTATGCTGATGGCCAAAATAAGGTATATGAGTTGCTTTCAAGGCATGTGTTCGTGGAGCCTGCGGTGACAATAGAATGATCGAACGCCTGACGGATGGCACATTGGCGCATTGACTGCTCCACTGATCAATCAAATCACAATAAGAGGAAATACATTACCAACCTGAGCAATGACAAGACGAAGATATGGGAGCTGAGCTCTTCCATGCTCCCGACCAAGCTCCAGTGCAGTCGCTTCGAGCGCATTTCCTAAAGACCACGCGCGATATCGATCATGTACTGTACAGAGAAAGCGAGGCAATTTGGTTCTTGGCTAATAGTAGCCATTGGTCGCCTCCCCACGATTCGAAACATAGTCTATGGCAAGGTGCGATTCATACAACAACTTGAAAAGGGTACAACACAAGTTGACATAGGCATTCACTTGGATTGAGAAAACCCTTCGAAACTGTTCTCCTCCAGCTCAATTTCACGGCGCTCCTGTGTGAGCGAACAAGGATCGCAAAAGCAAGATGTAAGGCAATCTCCAACGGTGCCCCCACGAATGCCATAGCGTGCACGGACTTCCGCACGGTCGCCGATCTGAACGCCTTGGGTTGAGTAACTCCACTTGCGACCGATCACCAACCAAACATACCTGCAAGATCCAAGCATAGCCAGGGATGACTAGGCAGCCATAAATGCAACAATCGCTATTATATGTTTCGCCCCCACCCGGGAGAGGAGTGCCGTGGTTCTGGAGATGACGGAGGCGCTGTTTGTTTTTGGAATAGACCACACAGGGACACCAGGTGGCCGAGCAGCCTGCAGGAGAAAGCGGGGTCAGCCAGCATACAAGCATTCGACCAAGCCAGTGGGCATACAAAGGCCACACGCAGAGGTACAGTCGAACAAGCCAAAGCTCCAGTCACGTTGGCCGTCCACTGCTACCTCACGATTCAAGGCGTTCCTATTTCCACCAACAGCCATTGAGGTAGTTGCCTATATTTTTCGACAGTGAAGTCGAAAAATGGTTAAGTACCCTATACCAAATGGGACTACTTTAACGCGTACTTGGGGTTGGGAACTGATAGTTTCCTTAGTATTGATTGGCATGTTAAGAGGGGAGTGGGGGTAGAGTTGCCGTGAAGAACAAAGCTACTAGTCTGGCAAGCCGACATGGTAGCCTTTATATGAACGGAATTTGCGGAAAGGGGCACACAACATGAAGTGGCACCCCGTGAATGATGGACCGGTGCGGCAGAATCCTCATAAATTTCCGTGGGCACCGGCAGATGCTTCGTATGGTCAAGTCCTCGAATGGCCAAATGTTCCAGTTACATGCGGTGAAACATGCCGCCGGTCACTGCATATGGCCGATGGCAGCAGATCTAGAAGAGGTACAGTATACCTGTGTCTGAACCGCCCAGCCACGGTGCTTGGCTTTTTCTTTTTTCATTTTCTGCGAATTGGAGTGACATGTAGCACCGCGTGATAAGAAAGTCATAGCTTACAGAAGTTCTGTACATGTGTACTTCCGAGTCTTGAGAGCTTTACCTCAAGGCTCAAGCTCAAGCTGTGGTTGGCGGAGGCTGATTATTATCTTTCCACGCCACCAGTCCTGGAGCTAAAGCTGATGGCCGGTCCGGAGCGAGGCCCTTTGGGTGAGCGGGCGAGGCGGCACGTACTCATTCCTTTCTAGCGTGCCGCCACCGGTCTAAAGAACCGGATCCTTTTCTTTTTTCCCGCCCACCACACCTTTTTGATATGGGATCGTTGATAAGGATCGCTGTTGCCGCCGACGCTCATCTAGTCCCTCCTGGAGGGTTCCACCCACCCATGATATCGCGACCTCGTTTCGGCAACAGAGACGCTCCTTTTCGATCGAGAGCGCTTCGCGCTATCGCCCGTTCTCTTCCCCCTCACGAACATGCACTTTCCTAATTATCTACATCGCTCGTACATATCCCCGGGCTGAAAATCCGAAATAAACTCAGGCCGCTTTCTGTTGCGGCGTTCTTCTGTCTGACCCTCTGTGCGGCGCCCCGCCTCTCCCTCACCTCCACTCCTCGATCAGCGCCGCAAAGACCTTTCCTTCTTAAAAGCAAAGCTGCAGCTCACAAAGACTGGATGTTCCGGTGACTCATTTATCCCACCAAATTCGTTTCACTCTCCACTCTGAATCTCGGAAGTTCTCTTACACCCACAGCTGTTTGTAAAGTAAAACGAGGGCCAATCCTATTGGAACTTATATTAGAAGCCCCTGAAGGGTCCCACCCTTCCTGCACTCGCCTATTCTCATTAAGAGAGGTTAGGAGATGCAAATGGCTGCTTGTTAGTACTCGACGTAGTTCTGGCATCTGTCGAGCTCGGCTACTGGTCGATGTGCGAAATCTGGACCTCTGGACCTCGTAAGGTTTATTATCACACTTCTCGTTTTTGTATTTTGCTTTTACTGAGGTGTTCAACGCTTGCGTTCCGTCGGAAGCCTTCAGGTAATCCTTCGTGCATACATTTGGCGCGGTTCAGGCCTTCAAGCTTCAGGATTGGCGGTGCCGACCGAATCGATATCGTAAAACGGCAATTTACTGTAACTTCGCGCCACACTGCTTCCCCGCACGCCCCCCTCGAGGGATCAAGTCCTTCCGAAGCTTGCTGGCAAGCTTCATGGCAGGGGACTTTCATTGCTTTTATGTTCGGAAATTGACCTGCGACACGTGGCAAATGTGTGCGTTTCACAGATGGCGGGACAGACCAAGGGACAGACATGGGGTTTCGGATTAGAGCGCTGACACCCTGACATCTGGCACCAGCGGTCAACAGCATTGAAAGTTGCGCTGAAGAATATCAGGTTTCGGGCGACTGTGGCGCTTTGCACAAGAGCTCGAGACGTGTTTCATTTCATCTCTGTGATGAACTTTCCTCTTACAACCAAGCTTCGCTCTCTAAGCCTCAAGCCAGAATGCGTCCGGTCCAATAAAGACCAGACTGGGAGGATCCTTTTCTCTCGATAGTTCGGACGCAGGCATCGCCTCCGTTATCCCGTTTTCAATGGCACTGGGCACTGCTAAAGTGCTCCCTGTGCGAATGCCTTAATAGATCGTCGTCACGACTACAATGACCACAACACGGCGTGGTATTTTGTCCGGTTAGGATACCTGCACGGGACAAGTTCGGTCCGTTGTTTCAACTTGTTTGTCCCGCTCCAAAGTCAAACAAAACAATTGTGGCGCCAGAGTGAATTTGTGTCTGAGTCAAGGTCTGATTATCCCTCGATAGCTGTGAGACGACCGCATGCTTGGCCACATGTGACTGGGACACTCAACCTGCTTGACTATTTGAGGCATCTCGTGGTCCAAATTTAGAATTCTCGACTTCACAAATGTGATGATCAGTATTCTGAACTTCTTGGGCGTCGGGTCTTATTGGGCGCCAGGTCCCGTGTGCCCCCTTACAACCTGCATAAAAGGCCATCAGCAAACGTACATGATACTTATTTTTACTTTGCTTATAGTACTTGATGAAATCAAAGTCAAAATGAGTATAAGTAACTCGTACTGCTGATCTGCATCGCGACAGCTTTCCAGGGATACCCTCAGCACCTTGGTCTCTACAGCGCACCCACACTCACTCTGATTTCAAAATGACAGCCGACACTAAGGAATATACTCGCTCACAGCCCCAGGTACGTGCACTCCTAGTCGCGTCTAGTGGAGGGGTGTGACCATTTTCGGCTTCCGTGTAAAATATATAGGCAATTGCTCCAATGGCAACAGGTGGAAACAGAAACGCCTTGAATCGAGAGATAGGGGCAGACGGCCGACGTGACTGGAGCTTTGGTTTGTTCGACTGCACCTCCGAGTGTGGCCTTTGTATGTCGACTCCCTTGGATAAATTTTCTTGTATGCTGGCTGACCCGTTCTCTCTGGTAGGCTGCTGGGCCGTCGTATGTCCCTGCGTGGTCTACGCCAAAAACAAACAGCGCCTCCAACATCTGCAGAATCAAGGGACTCCTCTCCCCGGTGGGGGTAAAGGAGTTGGTAGCGATTGCTTCATTTATGGCTGCCTAGTCATGTCTGGCTTCGATTGGGTCTTGCAGGTATGTTGAGTTGGCGGTTGGCCGCAAGTGGAGTCAGCTAACCGAGGCGTTCAGATTGGTGGCCGCTCGGACATCCGCGCACGATACAATATTCGTGGGGGTGCTGTTGGAGATTGCCTTACGTCTTGTTGTTGCGATCCTTGTTCTCTCACACAGGAGCGCCGTGAGATCGAGCTTGAGGAGAACAGTTTCGAAGGGTTTTCTCAATCCAAGTGATATTGACCATCGCAGACTTTATACCCTTTTATTGTACCGCACATCGTCGTAGGCGAGATTGACTCATATTTCGAGTCGTAGGGAGGTCGTCTTTGTCTGCTAGAAGCCAAGAACTCAGCATGAAGGAGGCGGCACCACTTTTTCGATATGTGATCCGGTCTCATTCTGTGGGATCAGTGAATAACGCTCGAAACGGCTGCTCTAGACTCGGAGCCCGAGCATGTGCTGGAACTTAGAAGAGTCCAGTTCTCATCAGATCTGGGGATCCATTTATATTCCAGGTCGTTGCAAGGATCCATATCGGTTGCAGCGAGAACCCACTAGTGGACAAAGGACTATCGCTATGGCTCCCAATAGTTAACTTCGTCTAACGTATCGAAGTAAATTAGTAAGCGAACATTACGGGAGACCTACCACACAACGAAGGGTTTGTATGGTTCGTTTCGTCTCTTTGATGCTTTGATGGTGAGCGCGAGTGAACGACCGCCGGCAGCACGTGCCTCTCCTGTCATCCGGGGTCATCCGCCGAACCGAAACGCGCCTGGTCCATAGGACCGCACCCGGTCGTCATCTGCTCGGCTAAAGTTCCCCCTGCCTGCACGCATTCTTTGACGCATGCATTGATAGATCGTCGTCACGACGCAAGAATACACAACACAACGTCGTGTTTCCATAGGCTCTTTCTTACATTTGCTTGCCCCAATTACAGCACCGTTGACTACCATGTAGTGCCGAGGCCGAGCCTCAGTACGAGTTTGTTTTCAGGCCATGTATTCGTGGATGAGATCTTAGTCAAACGCCTGTAATGAGACCTTGACCGGAGCCGAAATACTTTACCAACCTGTGCGATGCCAAGGAAAAGATATCAGAACCGGACTTCCAGACTTCAGCCTAGCCTGGTTCTATGATAGTACAGCTGCTTTGAGCACATTTTCACGGATCACGTACCAACAAGGCGATGCAGTCCCTTCACGCTGGATTCTCGTCAACTAATAGCCATCGACGGCCTCACCACGATTACGATTCGAAACATGACAATCTCGCCTACGGCGATGTACAGCTCAAAAAAATCTCACAAGGTAAGGCCCGGGGTACTACATTAGTCAACGTAGGCATTCATTTACGCAGGCATTCATTTGGATTGAGAAAACCCTGCGAAGGTGTTCTCTTCAAGCTTGATTTCACGGCCCTCTTGCGTGAGCGAGCAAGAAGGGCAACACCAAGACGTAAAACAGTCGCCCGCGGTATTCCCACGAATGCTGTACCGTGCGCGGACGTCCGAGCGCCCACCCGTCTGGATATTTCGGTTAAGCGACTCCATTTGCGGTCAACCGTCAACTTAACATACCTGTACAATCCAAGCAAAGCCAGGGATGGACAGGCAACAATAAAGGCAACAATCGGTATCAACTCCATCACCCCCACCCGGGAGAGGTGTGTCTCGTCTCTGCAGGTGGTGGAGGCGCTGTTTGTTTTTGGCATATACCACGCAGGGACACCAGGCAGCGAAGCAGCCTGCCAAGGAAAGCGGGTCAGTCAGTATACAAGGGCGTTTAACCAGGGTAATCGACATACAAAGACCACACTCAGAGGTGCAGTCGAACAAGTCAAAGCTCCAGTCACGTCGACCGTCCACTCCTACCTCACGGTTCAAGGCGTTCTTGTTTCCTCCCGCTGCCATTGGTGCAGCCGCCTATGTATTTTTACACGGAAGCCGAAAATGGTCAGGCAACATGCACTAGACGGGACTAGGATGGTGCATACTCGTGGCTGGGAGCTGATATAGGTTGACATTCTGAGAGGGACCTGAGTGTGGGTAGGCTGTAAAAAACAAGAGCTATCCCTGGCAAGCTGTCATGATGGCCCCTTGGGTGGCCTTTTATGTGAGTTGCAATGGGCAAGAGCTGGCGCACAAGGTGACCAGAACCAATCCATCACGTTTGTCACTTCACTCGAAGTCGAGAATTTGAACTTTGGCTGTGAGTGTGTGAGCTTCGGCCAGTGCCGAACCAATTCGGGGGGTTCAAAATGGTCATGTGTCCCACATACAGTACTACATCACGCACTGGCATCATGATGTGATGACTGCCTTGTGGTTGAGGTGTGCCGCGGCGATGCGGCTGTACAACGGCGGAATGGACTGGGTTCTCACAGTAGAACGGCAATACAGCACCATTATTAACTTCGCGCTACATCAAGACAATGTTTCAAGTGACCAAGTCCCTGGGACCAGGCCCTCCCAAGGCTCGTTGCACCAGCAGGGGTGGTCAGAAAGTACTCTCCTGTTTTAGTACAGCCTGAGGCCAAGGTCATCGCCTAGGCTAGTGAGCCCATGCAAGCGGCCGTACGACAAGACCCCGATTGCGTTCAATCAGACTCGGATGTGTGTCAGATGCAATTGAATAAAGCTTATCTGGATTACTAGTATCTGCCGTACGTGCATATCTGCCATCTATCACATGGGTATGCTCCATCAGCACTATTGAAACCCACCCATGACGATCATTTAACCCGTTCTACCCCAGTAACTAAGCTAAGGGTTACTACCTTTGTTCTGAACCAAGTTTCAAAAGTTGACCAGTGGTATTATGTGGGGAGTTTCAAAACTTAAGCGTAAATATTTTTCACTTTACTTTTTTATTCATAAACTGGCCTGCGGCGAATCTGTGCGCTTCGCAAATAGCGACTCGATAGACACGAGGTTCTAAGAGTGCAGATATCTGGCATCGGCGGTCAGCACAATCGCGGCGATGGAAGTCGCCCTGAAGCTCTTTGTTATGGTCCGGCAACGTGCCTCCATTCGTATGACAGAGTAAGGTATGGTTGCATTCTGATGGTCCAAAGCTACGCTAAGTGTGTGGTAGGAAAAATTGGATTTGAGGCATCAGCTGACAGCCCAAGTGCGGTCTGGAACATGACAAGACAACGCCGGACCTCTAGTAAGCCCCCATATGGTGTTGCCCGGGGAAGGCGCTGGGCCAGTACGAGATTAGCGAACGGTCTGAGATGAAGATAGAGGATACATCGTGGGTATGCCGAATGCCGATGAGTGGCATCATCTGATGCTGTTTCCCTTCCAGTAAGCAGTTAGTTCATTGAACCTGGGGTGTATAGGCTCTACTAGTCGTTGTCGTCAATGGCCAATGTGGACCATACCCTCTCGAAGTCGGTGGTCGTCGAGATCACATAGGAAAGTGGATACAATCTGCGCCTGGTGGCTGGGACGCTCAAAGTAGTTCGGGAAGCAGCCGCTGGAGAAACTCGCTGCCAGAGCGACCTCCGGTAAGTTCGTCGTTGTGCCGACGCTAGTAACTCAGGGACCTGCTGCCAAACCGTGGCGGTGTGAGTCACCCTTACCCATGCTCGTGTGCTGTTCGTAAGCCGAGAAAATTTGCCGCACCTACAGGAAGCAGGAAAGAAGGGCACGAACTGGAGATTTCTAGGGCCGTCGACGAAGTCCCCCCCACTATGTCCAATACCACGTAGTCATGGGGCTACCGAAGCCTATGAACATTAGAGCCCTTGCTAAGCGCGAGATTTAAAAAAGGACACACATTGATATCCCGATGTCCCGAGACACAGTGTGGATAGCCAGGAAAACAAGTAGTTGCACACTCAGGCCCCAGTCAGCCTGAGGGTGAGAAGTCCTGGCCGGGTTGCCAGCGGCCCGTGACGCGTGACTCGGAACGGAAAGACGGCACGTGCATCTCTTCTCGCACGCCCCCAGACCCGGGCCATTAGACCGGTGACCGATGACCGAACATCGTAGTTAAAGGGCCGTTATGCATCGATTCTCATCCACTGACTGGTCCATTGACCTGGGACCAGAAGAATATATTCTCTCGGTATTTCTCTGACATAGCCATTGTTCCCATTATCACCTTTTCTAATAGCACTGAGCACTGCCGAAGTTCTCCCTACATCTAGCATGCCGGGGACTGCCCCTTAGTAGGTCATTATCACAAATGCAGTGTTTCCTTTCCGTCCTCACTGAGCTCACAGCACGACATCGCATTTCCGTATTAGACGCTTATATCCACTTTCCTCAATATAGCACACTTGACTACCATGAAGGGCCGGCGGCGAGACTTGAAGCCCAGGTACCGTGACATGTTAACGATCAATATTAGTTTTTTCAAGTCATGTCTCTGCGGATGAAGTCTACACATTGGGAAATCCCCTATACGAATAATATAGTGGCCACCCCACCTTAGTTCCGCCAATCAATCAGTTACCAAAAGAGCCGAGCCGAATGCTTTACCAACCTGAAAAATGCCAAGACAGATACGAGAACAGGACGCTTCCAGGCTTCAGTAAAAACTCCAACGCAGCAAGTTCGAGCACATATCCACAGATCACGTACTACTGAGAAAGCAATGCAGTCCCTGCTCCTCACAATTCGAAACATATCAATCCCGCCTACGGTAATGTTCAGTTAATCATACAAGAAAAAGATACTGAGCAAGTCAAAGATCGTTATTATAGGCATTCACTTCGGTGGAGAAACTTCGAAGCTGTTCTCTTCCAATTCGATCTCCCGGCGCTCTTGGGTAAGCGAACAAGAATGGCAACACCAAGACGTAAGGCAGTCGTCCATGGAGCTCCCACGAATGCTGTAGCGTGCGCGGATGTCCGCACGGGTACCAATCTGGGTGCTTCGGTTAAGTGACTCCACTTGCGGCTACTTGCCAACTCAACATACCTGCAGGACCCAAGCATAGCCAGGGATGGCCAAGCAACCATAAATGCAACAATCGTCATTATATCTTTGGCCCCCACCCGGGAGAGGAATGCCTCGATTCTGCAGATGTAGGAGGCGTCGTTTATTTTTGGAATAGACCACGCAGGGACACCAGACGGCCCAGCAGCCTGCCAGAGAAAGCGGGTCAGTCAGCATATAAGAGAGTTTAACCAAGCCAATCGACATACAAACGGCACATTCAGCAGTGCAGTCGAACAGGCCATGGCTCCAGTCACGTCGGCCATCTGATCCCACCTCACGATTCAATGCGTTCCTGTTTCCACCCGCTACCATCGGTGCAGTCGCCTACATATTTTATATACGTGAGCAGAAAATGGTTTGGTACCCTTGAACTAGGAGAGCGCGTACTTGGGGCTGGGAGCTAATATGTCCCTCAGTAACGGCTTTCATTTCGAGAGAGGTGTGAGTGGGGGCGTCGTAGAGAACGAGGCTACTACACCTGGCAAGCCAAGGTGACCTTTTATGCAAGTGGAAAGGCACATAAGGACCGGCGCCTAAGACCACCTTATCATCGCATCTGTTCCTGGCACCGACTTACCGTAACTTTAATAACCGTAATTTCTAGTTATTTCGACATTTCCACGCTCAATGGACCCGACATCTGACTCCGTCTGACCTCATTGATTACGGTCAATGGTCGGACCCCCATGTGCCGATACTGTTCAGGCTACTGTCTGGCCGGTGTATCGCTTTGTACAAGAGTGTTGTACGTATTTCGTCTCATTGATGAGCTCCCTCTCCCGACAAAACGTCGTTCTTTAAGCTTTGATGTGGCGACAGGGGAATGTTGGCTACGAACAGCTATGCGACGGACATAGTAACATATAACGACTACCGTTTGTACCCGCGATTCGCATGGGCATGTGGATGGAAGCACCGCGACATATCTGTGCAAACACCATCTGTCGACCTTTTTAAGAATCTGTGAGTACAAACGCGGCCACTCCACAGGTAATAATATGAATAAGGAGGCCGCAGTTCGTACGGCACATAAATATGGTCTTTGGTGACCCAAGGCTACGCCTATGTGTGGTAATGGAAAGGTCGTATTTATTTATAGGGCAGATAGTGGTCCGGGACAAGACGACGCGGGACCATTAAGCGCCCACCTAAGGTTGGCCCGGAGAGATGCCGGGCAGGTACGAGATTAGCGAACGGTCCAAGTGGAGGGACGACTTAGAAGCACTCCAGGTGCTTTTGAAGATAGGGATACATCGAGGGCATGCCCAAGTGCCGATGAATGACATATATCTGGCACTATCGCCTTGCCAGTGAGCAGCTAGTTTGTCGGGGGCCGGGGCATATGTGCTCGACTGCCCGCCATCATCGTCTGGAAGTGTGGGCTGTAGTCTGAAGTCGAGAGTCCCTAGGCCTGTGTCCTACAGAGTCAAGAGTTGGCCAAGGTCGAAAGTGAAGAGGAAACAAGTCTGGTGGGACGCACGCGATCCCATCCAGCGATTGCAGATATTCCATCAGTGTTGCGCCCGTACAGTAAGGGTATGAGAGAGCCGAGCTGAGCCTTGCGAGAGTCGGTAGTCATTAAGCAACGAGATGATGCCCGCCACGATCTGTGCATCAAACGTCAGCCGAGTGTTCGTGCATGGACAGACCCAGAGAGGCAGGCGGAGGGAGAAGGGAGAGACGCACGCACGGGTGCCAAGCAGCTTTTGTACTACGAGGGCCAAGTTGCCCCTGAGAAAGACGGAGATCTTCACCGCCTGCGCGGCGATGTCGGGGAAACTGCGGCCCGCAGCGCTGCACAAATTACAAAGGGAAGGTTAGATTAAGTCACGGAAGCGAACGCACTCGTACAGGCCATGATATTTGTCCCCGAGGTCGGTCACGGAGGAAGGTGGGCACAGCTGCCACCGGTGGATTTAGTGTTCGTAGTCGTTCGAGAAGCCGCAATCGGAGGGGAGAATTGCCACAATTATAGGATGAGGAAAGAACGGCATGAACTGGGGAGCCATGGATGCAATTCCCTCGGTCGACGTCGCTCCCGAAGTAGATGCTGACGCCCCGCCCCGCGCGCCGAGCCGCGTGAACAAAAAGCACATGAATATGGCCTTGTCCTTTGGATAATTCTTTTCGTCGATGCCATACGATATGCCGACTGGCTGCAGGACGCTCTCCTCGATAAGGGTGTAAAGCAACCAAGAAAGAAACCGGTCTCCAACAGTTCGTGTCCAGGGCTGTAGACTCGGAAGACGTGCGAAGACGGGTACGCCACGGCTTCGCGTACTGGATATCGACGTCCACCCCGGCGCCAGGGTCGCTCGGGTCGTACCTTCCACTGTTGACCTGTTCGATGGTGAAGGAGGCTGCATGCAGGACGGTAATGAGCGTGAATGACTCGTGAATGCGACGAGGTCCCCCGGGCAGGGTCGGATAGTCCCGAAAATATCCCACAACCTCGAGCACATTCCGGTCAGTGGCCATGGGTATGTAGGCGAGGGTGGTGTACTGGCGTAGGTGGGCCGGCATCATTATATCATCGCGAATTGACAGCACTATCACGAGCTCTTCCGATACTGCCTCCGCCTGCCCCGCTGGAACGCTTGCACGGCGTCAACCGCTGCATGAATGGGGAGACAAAGTACGTCGTTGGTAACTTGGTACCACGGTCCGGAAATGTCCGTGCAGCGCAACGGGGATCGCATAGCTGACCGTGCGGAGAATCGCGTAGTTCGTCTCGGCATGCCTGTAGAGCTGGTAGGATAACCCGAGGAGATTATGATTATTGGCTTCGGACACGGACACGCCAGTGAGCATCAGAACGCTTCTACCGTGTGTCACTGAGAAAGAAGCGGATAGCACGCCGTAAATTTTAAGCCAGGAACTGACCGGCTCAAGCGTGAGTTGGGGCTGCGCAACAAGCTCGGCGACCCGTTCATTGGACAAGTCCGCGCCACACCTGCACCAGAGAAGCGTCACATTGGTATCTCGATAAATGCATACTTGGAGGTGGTGGAGAGGACATACCTTTTATGCTTCGGATCTCTCTCGTAAAGCACATCGACCAAAACATTATCATCGTTGGATCCGCGTACAGCGAGGAAGTCAATCGTAGCGCCTGCAAGAGGTTGGCCCCAGCCCTCTTAGTTCAATAGGACAGAAACCAAGAGTGTTTCACGTGCATGTCGTTGCAACGTGCGGAATTGCAAGGCCGTCAAGGGGGGGACGAGGATGAGTACAGAGAATACAGAGGCATTGTTCAAATTACAGGAGATTTCCAGGACGGTGTTATGACAGTGTAATGATACAAAGGATTTGTAAGACGAGGAAAGCTCGAGGTTCAGGGAGCCCTGGTGACTGGAACGGTGTGCCAGTGAGAGCTTTTATGGTGATGTCGAAGTGTGGGAATAAATTCGAGGGTAGAATGAGATAGGAACGATGACAGCCACAATTTCTTCATGGCGGCATCAACTCGAGTCTGATACATTTCAGCTGAGATGTTATCGAGCGGAAACCCGGCCAAGTTCAAGTTGTTCGCCACCACGACCGCGTACATATGGGACTATCAAACCTCTATAAATAATCTTAAGAGCTCTTGCGCGGGATCAGCTAAAAAATAAATAAACGCACTTTGATTCCGCAGAATGTCCAAAGAAACGGTTAGGACGTGGCAAATAAGAGGAGTTGCAGCATCGTAACTCCAACGCCACCGACGCACTGACGCCGACCGACGGATGAGAAATTCGGATCACGTGCCACTCCTCAGTCCATAGCGGTCCATAAGTAAATCTCAGACTCAGACACGGACTGAATCCAGTCTTTTCCTTCCTGTCAACGACTGCAACTGCAAGTGAGCACAACACGTCGTATTTCTCTAGGTATTTGCTTAGACGTTAAATTTCCTCGTTCCAATTGCAAATTTAACGTTGACTTCCGTCAAGAGCAGGCGGCGATGGCCTTGGCGATGGCCCAGCACCACTCCAGCACCGTTTTATGCTGATGATCAATACTAGTATCAGACGTACTGTATGGATTAATTTTTTTGAGTCATGTGCCTGTGGTTGAGATTGATGAGATTGACACGTTTGTCACCGCTTGCAGTCACGAATGATACCGATATCCACAACAAAGCAGGGTTTTCAGTCAAATCACCAACAGTCCAACCTGAATTTCATGCCCCAACGCAGCCGTCCAGACTCTTAAGTCCTAGCGGACTAATTTTTCTGTACCTGAGCCAGCCCCTTCTTTCTTGGTCCTTGGCTACTATTAGTCGATAACAGCCTCCTCACGATTCGGAATATGAGTCAATCTCACCTACGACGATGTGCAGTTAATCATACAAGAAAAGGTACTAAGTAAGTTTTTAGAGCTATTTACTTGGATTGAGGAAACCCTTCGAAACTGTTCTCCTCCAGCTCGATTTCACGACGCTCCTGCGTGAGCGAACAAGAACGACAACACCAAGTCGTGAAGGTATCATTTATGTAACCCCCACGAATGCTGTAGCGTGCGCGTATGTTCGTGCGGGTATCAATCTGAACGCCTTGATTAAGTGACTCCACTTTCAGTCAGCCACCAACCCAACGTACATTCAAGATCCAGGCGTAACCGGTGGGAACTAAGAAGCCATAAATGCAACAAGTGTCATTGAATCTTTCACCCCCACCCGGGAGAGGAGTGCCTCGAATCTGCAGATGTCGGAAGCGCTGTTTGTTTTTAGAATGGACGACGCAAGGGCACCAGGTGGCCCAGCAGCCTGCCGGGGAAACTGGGTCAGCCAGCATACAACAGAGTTCAGCCAGGGTAATCGTCGTACAAAGGCCACACTCGGAGGTGCAGTCGAACAAACCAAAGCTCCAGTCACGCTGGCCGTCCACTGCTACCTCACGATTTAAGGCATTCCTGTTTCCACCCGCTGCCATTGGAGCAGTTGCCTGATTTTTATGGTGAAAACGAAAATGCTTAACCACCCTCTACTGGACGGAGCTACTTGGACGCGTACTTGGGGTTGGGAACTGATAGGATCCTTGGTATCGGTTGGCATGTCAAAATGGTGGAGGTGCAGTGGAGAACAAGGCTATTGTCCCCGGCAAGTCGTCATGATGGCCTTTTATACGAGTGGAAAGGTACGCAAGGACCGGCGCAAGGAGACCAGAACTCTCTCCGTCACAACTGACAAGTCGAGAATTTTGAAATTTGGCCTTGAGCCTCGGCCGCTGCTCGGCCAATAAAGGCGCTTCGAAGATGCCTCAAATGGTCAAGTGCTCGAATGGTCATGTGTCCCAGTTATATGTGGCCAAGCATGCCACCGGCGATACTAGTAACACACGGAGCATCACGGCGCTGATGTGGCGCAGGTCATGCAGACTGATGCAGTCATGGGTCAGCTTACCATATTTGACCCATCCAGCTACGACGTGGAGTCCGCATCAGGGAAAACCTCCTGTGATAATTGGTGATAATCGGAGCTACTGGTAGCTAGATTATCACAATTATCTTGCCACACGTATTTAAGCGATACTGTAGCGATCCTGTAGCAATACTGTAGCGATCCCGTAGCAATACTGTAGCGATCCTGTAGCAATACTGTAGTGATAATGTAGCGATCCCGTAGCAATACTGTAGTGATCCCGTAGTGATCCCGTAGTGATAATGTCCAAAAACGGGTTACTAAAGCACCACACCTATTGTGGCGATACCGCAGTGATAATGTCCGAAAAATGATTACTAAAGCGCCCACTTAGAAGCTATGATTTTCACAATATTATTGCACCAGTACCAATGAGAACTGGTCCGAACCGAACTTTATAGATCCAGATCACCTAAGGAACCGACAGTTTGACTGACAGGCACAGTGATCAGAAAAGCGGGCATATATTGTGTACAAATATGACTAAGCGAGAACTGCCAAAATATTTTTTTGTGTTTATTTAATTAAACCGAAAGGAGTCGTTTTTTTGTTTTTGTGTTTTTTAAAAAAAAGAACCGGAAAGATCAATATCGGGCAAATATTGTACACCTCAGACTTATGACCAATGCCATTTGTGTTTCACTATTCAAGTGTCACACCTCTGCGGGGGCGTGGTCTTCTGTAATGGCTTCCTGTCACGTGGCAGTCGACAGCCAAGTCGGATTGGCACTGTGTGCAGCGACTCCTAAGGTCTTCTGTAACAGCCCCTGTAGCAAGGTAGCTGAGTCAATGGCAATCCCCCTATGCTAAGGTGGGAAAGGTCGGTCTGTAACAGTCCCTGCACAGAGGTGACTGAGTCGTATGGCAATGGACGAGCTCAGAGGCCTAAGTCCAAAGGTCACGTGTCACTGGGCTGACCAGTAAGACAGAAAGAGGGTAAGAGCGAAGTCAAGGGGAAGCCTGCACAGAGGCTGAGAGGGGAATGACCCAAAGAGGATAAGGGTCAAGGGTCAGAGGTTCTGGGTCAAGGGCTTGAGTGCTGAAGGGGCTGAGGCACTCAAGGAGTCAATGGAGATACAACGCAGATAGTTGATTAAGCCAAAGCTAAGGAGCTAAGGCGCACTACAGGGTTCCTTATATAGTACAGGATTGCGCCTGAGCGCATAATGCTACTGGTTGCTATAGATAGAATAATGTGCTGGCAAGATGGTGTCAACATCGTGCAAGATGGTGTCATGCCAGCAAGGCAAGAAGAAGGGTGGACAGGAATAGCACAGAAGGTGCTAGAATGATCAGATAAGGGGGAAGCATAGGTTCAAGAAAGGTAATAGTCAGGAAAGGAGATGGATCAGATAAGGACAAGAAGGGAAAAGTAGTAGGGGGTTCGTGACATCAAGTGCTTCAAGGTCGAGTTCGGCAATGGGTTGTGCTGGGTTCACGCTTCCTAGGGAGTGGCTACTGTGCCAGATCAGTGTGCTGTAGTATATGGGTAATAAAGAATTGAACCGTGACTCACTTGGCTTGGGCGAATATGTCCACCATCATGATATGATACACACCCTCCCGGTTCACACTGATGTGGTTGAGGGTGTTAACATGCCCCAAATAAACGTCGAGATAGGTATTGGCTGAGAACTCCGTAACTTGCTGCTCGCCAGTGCGCCACTCATAGAGGGTGGCATAGAGCTAATAATTCAGATTAGTACAATACCAAATAGTTAATTGAAAATGACTTACTGCCATGGTGTCACGGTTCCAACGGACCGTCCGTGACACGTTCGAGTTCGGGCCCAAGGCAAGGGCAAGTAGAGTCGAGACTTAGTCAAGGACTAAGTCAAAGTCGGGGGTTTCGTGGCTCAAGTGTTACGGTACGAACTTGACGACTCATTACACACAACTCACGACCGGTTATGACTACAGTCCGGTATCAGCATTAGTCATGGACTCTTACATCGCATCAGTCAGCATAGTAGTTCGCATGTGATTGTGACTCATGTATGACTCATTCCTAGGATAGCTGTACTAGGGTTCAAGCTAGTTACGCTATTGGTTGCTTACTATTCCAGCGGCGCTTTAAAGCCCGCGCGTACCTGTATAAGTAGTTGACTCGGAAGACCAAGAGTCCCCATCTTGGTCTTCTTCAATCCACCAATTGACTCGTCCATCTTGCCTTGGTCTCGGACTAAGCGTGCCTCTACTTGTATCTACCAAGGGATACTTATCTTCCATCCTTTCGCTGCAGAGTGTGCCAAGTGGGCCCCTGTTCAGCTTGCGTTGGGTTAACACGTGACCCCCATTCGCCTTTACTAAGTCGGCTACGCCCCTCTAGAAGTCCAAGTCGGACCAACGCCGGTGGAGCGTAACATTAAGACCAAGATCTTCATCGTGGCATACTCGACTAGAGACCAGTGGACGTCCTTCCATCCCTATCACATTGAACGACGAGGAGATCGCAACGTACCAACAAGATTCTTAGGAGCAGCTCAGTGGAGAGAACGAGGAGAAGACACTGGATATTTCGTAGAATTTAACGGTCCTAACCGTTTCTGACCCGTTGAGTTTAACTTTGAACATCTCTGTTGGGTCGAGGTTACTTGGAACCCTGTAGATCATCGCTGGGACATTGTACGACCAGCAGGAAGAAGCTACAACTGCGATATCGACGCACGAGAGCTTAATAGCCGCGCAGATTACGGCCCTATTGACGGACAAGCACGAGAGCACACCGACAAAGGAGTCAGCGGAGAAGAAACCTCTGATAGTCAACAATCACCAAGTCGGGGAACAACACCAGCAGAAGAAGCGAGCCTAGGAGCTATTGGCGACCACATCATACAACAAACTGAGTCGCTAACTATTCATCAACCCGAGCCAGAAGTAATCCACATTCGCAGTCCAGCAGTCGCAATGGCAACAACTACCATTACCCAAGAAGAAGTATACCTCACCAGTGAAGCAAGGGATCAGATCGCCCTAGAAGAACAAAGACGCATTACAGAAGAATCACAAGCTAATTTAGCTCCTATCAACCCGTATACGGGTCATCGAATGACCGATGATGATGTAACAATCCATCGCGCCATTGGACCCGACGTAGCCGACCCTCCCAGCGGAGGAGGTAGACTCCCTGGCGACCTGCCTGGAGGAGGAGGAGGTGGAGGACCCCCACCAAGAAGACCAGGGTTCGAAGGATTCCCTGGAGGGTTCCCAGGAGGACCACCAGGAGGAGGACCTCCGGGAGGAGGATTACCAGGTGCAGGCCCTCTTATTCCCCCTCCAAGTAACAAATTAGCTGGCGAAGCACCTACAGTGTTTGACGGAGAACGCGCCAAAGTCGAAGCATTCCTCACTCAGTGGCATGTGTTACGGTTTCGCATATTGGACCCTTACTGTACCGGTTGTGACTACGGCGGTAAGGTAAATTAGTCACGGACTTACGGCCTTAGGGCTTTACGATGTAGTACGATAGGAGATTGCGCGTGATAGCTGACTGGACTCTGACTCGATCCTAATACTAGTAGTAGTAGTATTAGGATTGCGATACTTACGCGACTCGTTGGACGCTACGATACTGTGACTCATAGCAGCGCTTGAAAGCCTGCTCTTTTGTATTTAAGATAGCGGCAGAAGACCAAGACACGCCATCTTGGTCTTCTTCAATCGTCACTTTCTTGACTCTCGCATTTTCGCTTCGCCTCCGCTCTGAGTAGGAGTGCCGTCATCTTACTAGTATCTTCGAATATCTAGAAGAAGCCTTCGTGCCATACGCCTTAGTGCGTGATCAGCTAAGTCACCAAGTCGCCTTACCGAGCTCTAGTCGAGCTGACGCTGTGACGGCGTTACATTAAGACCAAGATATTTCATTGTGGCGACTGTCAACACCAGAGACCAGTGGACGAACTTCCGTCCTTACTATCTGGAACGAAGAGGGGATCGCAACGTACCAACTAGATTTCTAGGAGCAGCTAGGTGGAGAGACCGAGGAGACGAAACCGGATACTTTGTGGAGTTCAACGGACCTACAAGATTTAGACCTGTTGAGTTCAACTTCGACCACTTGTGCTGGGTGGAAATTACGTGGAACCCCATAGACCACCGCTGGGACGTCGTTAGACCAGCAGGAAGGCAGTACCAGTGCGACATTGACGCGCGAGAACTCAATTCACGCGCCGATTGGGGGCCCATTGACGGCCAGATACGAGAACACTCCACTGGAGAAGCAGTCAGCGAAGAAACCGAAGAAGAGGAGCAAAGCGAAGAGAACCAACCCGCAAGCGTTGGACCTATCGAGCAATACACCATCCAACAAGCTGAGTCTTTACACATCTCGGAACAACCAGAAGTCATTCACGTACGATCCCCTGGGGCAGAAATGGCAACAACCACGATGACGGCAGAAGAAATCATGGCCGTAAGAGAACAAGCAGCGCGAGACGCCGCTGAAGCAATCAGACAAGAATCGCAGCAGAACCTCATGCCCATTAATCCTGAAACTGGGCATCGTATGACCGCAGACGACGCAGCAATCTTTCGGGCTATTGGACCCGATCAAGGCGACCCTCCGTCAGGAGACGGACCAAGACGAGGATTATCGCTCGACCCCCCGCCAGGATGGGGAGGACCTCCGGGAGGGGACTTTCCCCGACGACCGGGTGGAGGAGGAAACCCACCAGATATTCCAAGGAACCCACCGGGGGGAGAAGGAGGCCCACCCGGCAGAGGAGGAGGCCCACCAGGCGGAGGTAGAGGACCCCCAGCAGGCGGACACGAGAAATTAACCGGTGAACCTCCCACTATTTTCGACGGAGATCGTACTAAGGTCGACTCGTTCCTCACGCAATGGCACGTATACTGGGGGATGAACCTTGATACCCCTGTCATGCGCAACGACTATCGACGATGCCTCCTTTTCCTCTCTTATATCAAGGGGGTATCAGTCAGCGAATGGGTGCTCTCGTACCTCAAGTGGCTCAACCGACAAATACAACGAGGAATAGATCAATACACAAGAGATCTGTGGAATGCAGTGGCAGAGGGGTTTAACCAAAGGTTCGTCAATACCCTCGAACGAGAACAAGCTCAAGCCCTGTTGAGGAAGGGACTCAAAATGGTCGATGGAGATATCAACAAATACGTCAACGAGTTTGAAGAAGCCGTCAGAAAAGCCGGCTATCGCCTCAACGACCCCCAGACCATCGACTTATTCACGAAGGGGTTACCCAAAAAACTATACGAGAAGACCTACGACCTGGACGAGCCAGAAACCTTCGACGAGTGGAAGCGAGCAACACTCCGTCGACAACGCAACTACATCCACATCCGAGCAAGAGTAGATGAATATAAGGATACGAAGCCCAAGAAGACAGGCAACGCAGGGTGGACCGTCCCACAAAATCTCGCAAACCCATGGGCAATGGACACCTCGGCCGATCGAACAAAAGCAAGATTAGCGGGGTCGGAAGAGATTGACTACGGCAAACCACCATACACAAACCAACCTCCCTTCCCGCCAAGAGGAGGACCAGGAGTAAGAGGACGAGGAAGAGGAGGCTCGCGACGAGATCTCAGGACGGTGTTATGCTATAACTGTCACGCACCAGGACATCTCTCACGAAATTGTCCCCATCCCAGACAACCCCGGCAGTGGCAGCCGCAAACTGCCGGGCCCTCGAATATTCGTACAACCGAAACCGACTATTACGCGCAGGAGTTACCGCCAGCCCAGATACAGGCTGCCTCCACTAGTAAAACTGCGGAAGAACGTGCCAAGGAGTGGCTCACCGGGGTCGCGAACGCACCAGATGAAGTAAAGGACCTGATACTACAAGATTTGTGGGGAAAAGAGGGTTTTTGGAGCGCCTGAACCCATCGGCCTGGGTGAGGGCTTTAAATTGTAATTCTGTAATCATGACGCGCTTTCGTTCCCTTCGAATTCCAGTCTCGATTCGCACGAATTACCGAATGGCCGACATAAGAGCACTAGTGGACTCTGGAGCCACCGACAATTTTATACACCCAAACTTCGTAGCAAAAATGGGTATTGGCGTTCAGTCGCTGACCCAGCCCCGGAAAATCTGGAATATAGACAATACGGAAAACAAAGCTGGGTCCATCACTCATTTCACCGACCTAGACGTATACGCCAAAGGATATCATAGGACCATGTGCTTCCTTGTCACGGATCTGGGAAGCGAAGATATCGTCCTAGGATACCCCTGGCTAGCGACGTACGAGCCCACCATCAACTGGAGGGATGCGGTTATACACGAGAACATCATGCCAATCGTGATCAGTACACAAGACAGTCTAGACCGACATACTGTCATCGCATCCGTCCTTACTAACGAACAAAAGGAGGAGATCATCCAGGAGATGAACAACGAGTACACGTATTTGCGGGCAACTACGTCTACAGAACTAGCCATCAAGGCAAAAACAGAAGAAAAGCCGGTGGAACTACCAGCGGTATATCAAGTCTTTCAGAAGCTCTTCAGCGAAGACGCATCCCAGCGATTTCCCCCTGCCAGGCCATGGGACCACGCAATCGACTTCAAACCCGGCACACCCTCTGCAATTGACTGCAAAATATACCCGTTAACCCAAGAAGAGGAAGGGAAACTCAAGGAGTTCCTAGATGAGAAACTCCGACAAGGGTACCTTCGCCCCTCAATCTCCCCGTACGCATCATCATTCTTTTTCGTTAAAAAGAAGGACGGACAGCTACGCCCTGTGCAGGACTACCGCGTCATCAACTCGCACACCATACGCAATCAATACCCACTCCCATTAATCCAAGACCTCATCTACGACCTCAGCAACGCCCACATCTACACGAAGCTCGACGTTCGCTGGGGGTATAACAACATCCGCATACGGGACGGCGACCAAGAGAAGGCGGCGTTCAAAACGAAGTTTGGCCTCTTTGAACCAACGGTGATGTTCTTCGGGCTTACAAATTCACCGGCAACGTTCCAAACCATGATGAATCACATTTACCGCGACACCATTGCCAAACACGAGCTTCGCGGCACCGTCATCCGGGTTTATATGGACGACATCGGTATCGCCACACGCGAAGGGTCTACATCCGCCGATCATATTGCAGCAGTCACGGATGTCCTCCGCGTCGCCCAAGACCACGACCTCTACTTCAAACTTGAGAAATGTCTGTTTCACCAACCTCGGATGGATTACCTGGGGGTAATCCTTGAAAAGGGGGTAACACGCATGGATCCGGTAAAAGTTCGCGGCATCAAAGACTGGCCAACGCCGACTAAAGTCAGGGACGTACGATCATTTTTGGGCTTTTGTAACTTTTACCGCCTTTTCATCCGAGGTTTCGCAACCCACGCGCGACCACTCAACCGACTAACGAGGAAGGACACTGAATGGAAATGGGGAGATGAAGAGGATCGCGCGTTTAACACCCTCAAACGTCTTGTGACCGAAGAACCAGTGCTGGCACATCCCAATTTACAAGACCAGTTCGAACTGGAAGTCGACGCGTCGGGATTCGCGGTAGGTGCAGTACTCCTACAAAAGAAAGGTGACGGTCGCAAGCATCCGATAGGGTATTATTCGGCAACACTAAACGAAGCCGAACGAAACTACAACATCTATGACCTAGAACTCCTCGCCATCGTCAAAGCCCTTCGACACTGGAGACCCCTACTTGCAGGGTCCCCACACAAGATTAAAATATTTTCCGACCACCTCAACCTCCAATACTGGAAATCTCCACAGAAGATCAGCCGGAGAGTTGCCCGAGAAGTGTTGGAACTGATGGAGTATGACTTCGAGATCCATCACATCAAGGGGAAGAACAACGGCAGAGCGGACGCTCTATCAAGACGACCAGACTACGACCAAGGAGAGGAGGATAACCAAGGTGTGGTTGTTCTACCACCGGAAGTCTTTGTACGAGTCGCTAATACCGCGCGTGCCCTGGAAATACACCCAATGCTGCAACAACCGAGACGGGCCCAAGACCAGACCATCATCAAAGCATGGGTCGACGCCCATCAGCTGAAGAAAATCGAAGGAGAGTGGTATAAGGATGGAAAGCTGGTAATCACTGGACCCATGGCCGCATACCGAGCCATAATACACGACCACCACGACCTTCCCGTTCACGGACACCCCGGTATCAGTCGAACCCAGCGGATCGTCGAACGGCATTACTGGTGGCCGCGCCTTCGTCGGGACGTATATGAGTATGTGGTAGGCTGCGCCAATTGCCAACGGAACAAGGTCAATACAAGACCGACTCGCGCACCACTATACCCCATCACCGCAGTAACAGATGCTCCCCCCTTTCACACCATCGCGTTGGACTTCATCACTAAATTACCAACGTCCCAATCATGCGACAGCATCCTCACTATTACAGATCACGACTGCAGCAAGGCGTCGATATTTATCCCGTGTAACGAAGGAATCACGGCAGAAGAAACCGCCATCCTGTACGTCAATCATGTTTTCAGACGATTCGGATTACCGCGCAAAATTATTAGTGACCGAGACCCCCGATTCACGTCTAAGTTCACCAAGGAGGTATGTCGAATCCTGGGCATCCAGCAGAACATTTCGACGGCATACCACCCACGAACGGACGGGCAATCAGAGCGGACCAATCAGTGGTTGGAACAGTATCTGCGATTCTGGGCTAATGAGCGGCAAGATAACTGGGCAGCGTATCTTCCCATAGCAGAATTCGCTCACAACAACTGGCCCCATGAGCATACAAAACAATCCCCGTTCATGCTACTCATGGGTTATAATCCGACAGCTGATTGGACGGATAAGCCATCCCCTATTCCAAACGTAATCACTAGGTTGACGCAGTTAAAGGAAGCACGGCAATTGGCCCAGGACCTTATCAAGAAGGCACAAGAAGGGTGGGTAAAGCACCGGAACACACCCCGTTATCAAATAGGAGACCAAGTGTGGCTAGAAGGGAAGCATCTTCGGACCAATCAACCAACGGCGAAATTAGCGGCACGACGCCACGGCCCGTTCAAAGTAGTCCAGGTGATGTCCCCCTATAACTATCGCCTCGAGCTTCCCACGCAGTGGAGCATCCACCCGGTGTTTCACATAGATCTTCTCACGCCGTACAAAAGCACGACCATTCACGGCGAAAACTTCCCGCGACCACCGCCAGACCTCGTGGAAGGGGAGGAAGAATACGAGGTCGAGGCTATTCTAGACTCACGGCATCACGGCCGCCACAAAAAGCTCCAGTACCTCATCAAATGGAAGGGGTACCCAGACTCGGAGAATCAGTGGGTCGATAAGGATGACGTATTCGCACCGGAAGCAATAGAGGTATACCAGGCGGGCCGGACAGCCGCGAGGACTCTTAAAAGCCGGCCTATGGGCGACCATGAGAGACGTCCCCTCTACCTTCGATCCACCAGTACTTCTATGCCCACTTCCCCTCTCAGACATGTCACCACGGCGATCCTCCTCGACCAAGTCGCACAAGACGCCGCCAACCTCCTCGAAGACGACCAAGAAACTGTGGTTCAACAGGTCCAGCTCACTCCGTACACACCTGCAAACATGCGAACGGGGCATATCACCGCTCAAGAATGGGCTAATGTCTTACAGAGATTCCCCGACCCGACTCACCAGCCCGACGACGAGCAGCAGCATGCCGTCGCTCACATCTTCCGAGACGACAACGGCAATCGAGAACCCGTTGCCATCATCCCCCCAGGTGATGACCTCATCGGCACGCGGGGAATTCTCCCTGCCGACCGCCCCCTCGAAGACCCAACAGGAGTTAGAAGCAGCAGAGGACTGGCGGAGAGTGGCGAAGGAGTGGGCTGACGAACAACTGCGCTTAGTGCAGAGGAGGTTGAGCGAGTTGCGGCAGCGCAGGCAGCGCTCCCTCACGACGAGGCTCACACTGACAACGAGGATTACTACCCGGTCAGACACCCCCTCCTTCGAACGCACAGCCACCCTACTAATCCCCGAATCACCCCATGGCTCGTTCACACCGACGGAACCCCCATGTCTCGAGGACGTGTGCGATTGCCCGGCGTCGCACTTCACACCCCCATTACGCGCGACGACGACCCTGCGCAGGTCCTTGCGCCTGAAGGGTTCCGGGCGAATCGACAGCCCCATTACATTCACTTCCCCATCACCGGACCCGACGGCGTAGAGAGGAACGCCAGTCATGTGCAGATTGTCGGAGGTGCGAATCCCTTTGTGCTGGGACTTATCCCCGGCTCCCCTCATCTCTACGGCAAACCCCTCTACGCTCATCCGATGCTATCGGCTGCGGGACGCGCCTTCATCGCACACGAGGATCTAGTCATCCTCGCCTCCGACAAGACCACGGACCGCGCACTAAACCGCATCGGGGATGAGTCCCTGACTGCGGAAGTGACGCGCTATCGTGCAGCCGCATATGAAGAAGAACGGCTCGCGGCCCGTATCCGTCAGCTTCAGGCCATGCGGTTGTCGGCGCGGGACGACAAGAGGGACTGCATATACCGGCTGGAGAGGGCCAACGTGTTTGAGAGGATAAGCGACGAGCAATCCACGTGGACGGCACGAGACTTTCGGTGAGTCTGGAGTCTCACGCTGAAAAGGGGGTGATGTTACGGTTTCGCATATTGGACCCTTACTGTACCGGTTGTGACTACGGCGGTAAGGTAAATTAGTCACGGACTTACGGCCTTAGGGCTTTACGATGTAGTACGATAGGAGATTGCGCGTGATAGCTGACTGGACTCTGACTCGATCCTAATACTAGTAGTAGTAGTATTAGGATTGCGATACTTACGCGACTCGTTGGACGCTACGATACTGTGACTCATAGCAGCGCTTGAAAGCCTGCTCTTTTGTATTTAAGATAGCGGCAGAAGACCAAGACACGCCATCTTGGTCTTCTTCAATCGTCACTTTCTTGACTCTCGCATTTTCGCTTCGCCTCCGCTCTGAGTAGGAGTGCCGTCATCTTACTAGTATCTTCGAATATCTAGAAGAAGCCTTCGTGCCATACGCCTTAGTGCGTGATCAGCTAAGTCACCAAGTCGCCTTACCGAGCTCTAGTCGAGCTGACGCTGTGACGGCGTTACAGCATGTCTACTGGGGCATGAACGCAGATGAAGGCATAATGGCCACACCCTATTGACGAGCCTTACTCTTCCTATCTTACATCAAAGGCGTTAACGTCAGCGAATGGGTGCTGGCGATGCTCACCTGGCTCAATGGTCAGATACAAGCTGGTATACCCCGTACTAGTGAAGGACTATGGAACGAAATCACGCGCAGTTTTATGCAACGCTTCCGTAACACGATGGAACAAGAACAAGCTCAATACGAGCTTAAGAAAGGAGTCAGAATGATTGGAGGCAATCTAGATGAGTATTGCACCCAATTCAAACAATTGATACGCCGCGCTCAGTACCGACTCGACGATCCGCAGACGCTGGACTTGTTTGCAAGCGGGTTACCAAAAGACCTATATGAAAAGGTCTATACCCTGGACAATCCCCGCAACTACCGCGAGTGGAAGGAAGCAGCCACCACTCGTCAACAACAATACCTTCATCTTAAGGCAGTATTAAACAAGGGAGTTCCCTCTGGACAGGGACAAGGAAGACAACAACAACAACAACAATGGCAGGGACCACCAAGGAGTTCATGGCAACCAAGAAACTTACGAGATCCAAACGCCATGGATACCTCCGCAGACCGGATCCGGGGGCGACTTGCAGGAGCTGAGGATATACTCGCTCCTCGCCCCCCATACCGACCACGGGGAGGATTTTTACAGAAAGGAGGAGGACGCAATAACCAAAGGCCAGTCACATGCTATAACTGTGGAAAGGACGGACACATGGCCCGTGATTGCAGACAACCGCGTGGGGGATATCAACCCCAAGCATCGACCAGTCGATATATCGACACTGACTATCACCAACAAGAACCAGAAGTCGCTACCAGGGCAGTCCAAGAAGTGCCCCCTCAACAGTGCGCCAGCGATTGGCTTAATGGAGTAGCCGGAGAATCAGACGACGTAAAAGACATTATCCTCCAGCAGTTGTGGAAAAGGAGGGTTTTCAGGATGCCTGAACCCATCGGTCTGGGTGAGGGCAGTTAATTGTAACAGTGTAATCATGACTCGCTATCGTTCTATGAGAGTTCCAGTATCGATTCGCACCAGTTACGCAATGGCCGACATACGCGCATTAGTCGACTCAGGAGCAACCCATTGCTTCATGAAACCATCATTCGCAAAAAGGATGGGACTTGGGACTAAATTACTCGACATCCCAAAGAAAATATGGAACATTGACAACACGGAGAATAAATCGGGGCGTATCACCCATTATACCGACGTTGATGTCCAAACTAAAGGCATTCACAAGGAAATCCGCTTCCTCATCACGGATATAGGAAATGAAGATATCGTGTTAGGCTACCCCTGGCTTGCTATTTATGACCTGCATATCAAGTGGTCACAAGCAGCCATACACGAAGACATGCTCCCTATCATTATTCGATCAACCAACCCTTACATTAAAACAACGCCAGTAGTAGCAGCAACCACCGTTCAAGACGACGACTATGAAGTCGTACACTCCTGCGTTATCACCGATGAACAACAACAGCAATTTGAAGAGGGATGCCGAATCAGAGTCACTGCTACTGATCTCGCCATAGCCGCTCAACAATATGTCACGAAAGCTGAGTTACCCTCTGAATACCGCAAATTTGAACGCCTCTTCAGTGAGGAGGCATCGGACAGGTTTCCGCCCAGCAGGCCTTGGGACCACGCTATCGAATTCAAACCGGGAACAGCTGACGCAATCGACTGTAAAATATACCCCATGACACAAGAAGAAGACAAGAAATTACGCGAATGGATTGACGAACAACTCAAAAAGGGCTATATAAGACCCTCTAAATCTCCCTACGTGTCATCTTTCTTCTTCATCAAGAAAAAGGATGGGAAGCTACGACCTGTCCAAGACTATAGAAAGATTAACGCTGTTACCATTCGCAACCAGTACCCTCTTCCTCTCATCTCTGACCTCATTACCGACCTCAGCAACGCTCACATCTATACTAAACTCGATGTTAGATGGGGGTATAACAACATACGCATTAAAGAGGGAGATGAAGAAAAGGCTGCATTTAAAACGCGCTATGGCTTGTTCGAACCAACGGTGATGTTTTTCGGCCTGACCAACTCCCCAGCAACATTCCAGACAATGATGAATTTCATCTTCAGGGATATCATTGCGAAACACGAAAAACGGGGCACCGTTATTCGGGTTTACATGGACGATATTGGCATCGCTACTGGCCTTACTCACTCTTTATCAGATCATGTCGACGCCATCAAAGATGTACTCCGCGTGTCCGTGGAACATGATCTATATTATAAACTTGAAAAATGCCTCTTCCACTCCCCGTGCATGGATTACCTGGGGGTAATCCTTGAAAAGGGGGTGACACGTATGGATCCTGTCAAAATTTCCGGCATCAAGGACTGGCCTACGCCAACCAAGGTTAAGGACGTCCGCTCTTTTCTTGGGTTTTGCAACTTTTACCGACCTTTCATACGAGGTTTCGCAACCAAAGCGCGACCACTCAACAAACTTACGCGCAAAGATACTGAATGGCATTGGGGCACGGAAGAAGAGAGGGCATTCCAAGATCTCAAAACGCTTGTCACCAGCGAACCCGTCTTAGCGCATCCAGATCTTACAAAACAGTTTGAATTAGAAGTAGACGCGTCTGGGTTTGCAACCGGTGCAGTACTCCTTCAACAAAAAGAAGACGGCAAGCGACATCCCATTGGCTACTACTCTGCAACACTTAACGAAGCCGAGAGAAATTACGACATCTATGATCTTGAACTTCTCGCCATCGTCAAAGCCTTCAGACATTGGAGACCCCTGCTAGCAGGATCCCCCCACAAAATCAAAGTATTCTCGGACCATCTCAACCTGCAGTACTGGAAATCGCCACAGAAGATCAGTAGGCGAGTAGCCAGGGAGGTGCTCGAACTCTCAGAATATGATTTTGAGATTCACCACATCAAAGGCACTTCCAACGGACGTGCTGATGCGCTATCACGAAGACCAGACTACGACCAAGGAGAAAACGACAACGAAGGAGTAACGGTGTTACCGGAAAGCGTCTTTGTACGCGCTGCGACACTGGAAGAACCGCGACACCCACACTGGAGACCCAAGATCTTGCCAGTGGAAATGACCCCCGATCATCCTATTTACGAACAAGACATAGCTAAGTTGAAACCGTGGGTCGACGCTCATAAACTAAAAGACATTGAAGGAACATGGTACAAAGACGGACGCCAAGTAGTCACAGGCGGCATCCATGACAAACGCACTATCATTGCCGCCCATCATGACTCCCCCGTCTACGGCCACCCTGGCATCAAACGCACCCTCCAACTTACCGAGCGACATTACTGGTGGCCACAAATGAAAAACGACATCACAGATTATGTCAAAGGTTGCGCAGAATGCCAGCGGCACAAAGTCAATCTCCGACCAATCCGAGCACCCCTGCAACCTATTTACCCTAAACCGGAAGCCTTGCCATTCGAGACCATCGCAGTGGACTTTATCACCAAACTCCCTGTTTCCCGCGGATATGACTCTATTCTCACGGTAACAGATCACGATTGTACCAAAGCCGCCATTTTCATCCCCTGTAATGAAGAAATAACGGCTGAAGGGACGGCTGCCCTGTACGTCTCTCATGTCTTCCCACGATTCGGACTCCCCTCACGCGTTATCAGTGACCGAGATCCCCGCTTCGCATCCAAGTTCATGCGGGAGATATGTAAAATCCTTGGCATCAGCCAAAATATCTCAACCGCTTATCACCCCAGAACCGATGGCCAATCGGAGCGAACAAATCAATGGCTAGAGCAATATCTCCGCTTCTGGGTCAACGAACGACAAGACGATTGGGTCCGTTATCTACCAATGGCGGAATTCACGCATAACAACTGGCCTAATGAAACCACGCGGGAGTCCCCCTTCTTTCTCTTATCAGGGTTTAACCCTCGCGCTGATTGGACCGATAGGCCTTCCCCTATCCCACAAGTGTCCCTGCGACTAGACCAGTTCAAACAGGCACGACAACGTGCCTTCTCGTGTATGCTCCGAGCACAAAAGTCATGGGTCAAACACAAAGATACGCCCAAATTCCAAGAAGGAGATCTTGTGTGGCTCGAAGGGCGTCACCTGCGCACACATCAACCAACCGCAAAACTCGCCGCCAAACGACATGGACCGTTTAAGATCATCCAGGTGATGTCCCCTGTCAATTACTGCCTCGAACTTCCCACACAGTGGAGCATCCATGACGTGTTCCACATAGATCTTCTCACACCTTATCGCGAAACACCCACGCACGGACCAAACTATCAGCGCCCACCACCTGATTTGGTCGATAACGAAGAAGAATACGAAGTCGAGAAGATTCTGGACTCTCGGCGATTCGGCAGAAGGCGTCGACTCCAATACCTTGTCAAATGGAAGGGCTATCCTGACTCCGACAATCAATGGATAGATAAGGATGACGTATTTGCCGACGAAGCCGTTCAGGACTTCAAACATTCCAACCCCGACCGAGAAACGCATATAAGGGTAGCCTCCTGTCGTGATAAGTCCCCATCTCCCATTCACTCTATGCCTTCTACTCGACGAAATGACCAGCTCGCACTCCTCTCCACTCTTATCAACGATTCCTCCGCTACACTCGTCAACCCCGACTCCACCGACGTCGCCGCAACCACTAGAATTGCGGGAGGAAGCCATCCCTCCATGCAGCATGAGGAAGACGGCCCTGTCACTAGTGAAGAACTGCACCAGACACTGCAACGATTCCCTATGCCCATACAGGGAACTCTCGACGACGATCCAGCAACAACTCAACCAGCACCTCCACAGCCACTGTACGCCCTCACAAACCCCGACACCGGTGAGCCCGAAGTCTTCCTCACAGAAGACGAGCTTTTTCAGCTTCAAGCAGCTGTCCCGCACGGTGAAACCGCCCAACGCCATGCAGAAGTACAAACAAGAATGGAAGGAGACGGCGGCGCGGTGGCAGCGGGAGCAACTGCATATTGCCGCCTGCCGACGCCAAATGATGAAGGAACGGAGGGAGTACTGGACGAAGATGAGGATGAAGACGAGCTTAGAGACCACTACCCCATCAGGCACGCGTTCCTTAATCATGAATTCTACGCTGAAGATCCAGCCGCCACTCCCTTCCTCGTCAACGCAGCGGGGGGGCCTCTACACCGAGGACGAGTCGCCATGGCACAAGCGGCTTGTTATACACCAATGGGGGAACGAGACCCAGCAACCAGGGCTGTCGTCCCTGAAGGGTTCCGGGTCAATCGAGGACCCGATTACATTCCGTTCCCGATCAAGCTCCCCAACAGACCGACGGTACAAGCATCCCATGTACAGGTTATCCGGGGAGGAGACCCCTTCATACTCGGACTAGCTCCGGGGTCTGGTCTCCTTTATGGGAAACCCCTCTATGCCACTCCTCACCTCCCAAAGAACAACCGCGCTTTCATCCCACACGAGGAGTACTTCATGCTCCACGATCGACACCCCACAGACTTGCTGCTTATGCGCATTGGGGATGTCACTCTCACTCAAGAATTGTGCCGGTTCCGGCAGTTCGCATTTGCCGAAGACCAATTAGAGAAGAGGATTCGGCAGTTGCAGTTGGAGAGGCAGCTTGTGGCTGACGACAAAAAGGACAGTCTTTATCGACTCGAACGTGCTAACATATTGGAGCGGATGGAGGACGAAGCGGAGAAGATGAGGCAGGAATCAGTAGCGGATTAGTGAGGTGGGCCTCACTCCTGAAAAGGGGGTGATGTTACGGTACGAACTTGACGACTCATTACACACAACTCACGACCGGTTATGACTACGGTCCAGTATCAGCATTAGTCATGGACTCTTACATCGCATCAGTCAGCATAGTAGTTCGCATGTGATTGTGACTCATGTATGACTCATTCCTAGGATAGCTGTACTAGGGTTCAAGCTAGTTACGCTATTGGTTGCTTACTATTCCAGCGGCGCTTTAAAGCCCGCGCGTACCTGTATAAGTAGTTGACTCGGAAGACCAAGAGTCCCCATCTTGGTCTTCTTCAATCCACCAATTGACTCGTCCATCTTGCCTTAGTCTCGGACTAAGCGTGCCTCTACTTGTATCTACCAAGGGATACTTATCTTCCATCCTTTCGCTGCAGAGTGTGCCAAGTGGGCCCCTGTTCAGCTTGCGTTGGGTTAACACGTGACCCCCATTCGCCTTTACTAAGTCAGCTACGCCCCTCTAGAAGTCCAAGTCGGACCAATGCCGGTGGAGCGTAACATCAAGCCAAAGGCAATCGCACGAGAGAGGGGAATTCGGACAAGGAATGACAAGGCAACTGTAGATTGGATTCAATGGACTAAGAGTAGACAAGTTATCTACTTGGCTACTCAACTACTTTTATACTCATACAATACTGGGGTTTACGTGGCTGTTTTCTATGACACATACATGATAGCACCATAAGGCGTGCTACTTCTGATATTCTGAGTCAGTCTTTCGCAATACTTGTCCGCTGGCGTTTGTGACGCGTGACCGTGATGTCACGTGATCGTGACATAGCCCCCTTTCTAGGTTCATTCGTCCGCGAATGAGTCAAGGGCTTCGGTCGACGGCCTTCCAGTCGACGTCGTAGGGATATTCGTAGTCATTTGCTGGTTGACTGTCAACTGCGGTGTGATGGCGGCGATGTCGTGGGCGTGTGGTCGGTTGGATCGCGCGGGTGGGGGAGAGCGAGTCGCGTACCCATGTACGGGTGCGTTCGTTAGCGGGCGAAGTCGACGACGTAGGGCATCGGAGTCCGTAATAGGGGTGGCGAGGTGGAATGGGACAACGTCGCTGTGGAGTACACCGAGCATGGGGCTGGCGACAGAAGGCTTTGGTGTGTCCGATACCATGGCAGTAGCGGCAATGGTAAGTACCGGTTCGTGTGCCTCGGCGGTCGTTAGGTTGTTCTCGTGATGGCGTCAGGTTGTGATCCCCGACGAGATCGATTACGACGGGTAGATGCTGTCGCGTTCCGGGTTCTGGTTCGTTAGAGGTGGTCGGTTGCGCGTGGATCGCGCGTGGGCGACGAACTTCGTCGGAATCGTTGGGGGTGGTCGACTGCGTCTGGACCATTCGTGGGTGGGGAAGGTGACGAATATCATTGTTCGTACAAGGAGATCGGTTGCGTGGTACCTGTAGACGAGAGCGAGTAATGTTGTCGTTGTTTAGAAGTTCTCTCCAGCACAGTGCTTCGACTGCAGCTAACCCCCACTTCTGTGCTAATCGGAGGATTAGCGTCCATTCCCGTGCGGTAGCCTCGTAGACTGAGTGTGTCGGGTTATAGAAAACCCACAAGAGCAGCGCGAATTCCTCGGACGTTACGTCGTCAAGGTCGACGTGATATATTTCAACGACGTCAGTCCCGGCTGAGACCGGTCCTTCGCTTGCTACGTAGATGGGTTTTTTGAGGCTCGACCCGGGGATTCCCCAAAGTCGTTGGAAATGTAATGACTCGCGTATGAAGAAATAACTGTGGACGCGAAACTCGAAGTCGTTTGTTGTAAATATAGCATCCGCACTCGGAAGGTCGTACAGGTAGTGTCGTTTGAGAGTCGTAGTTCGTTGATCGACCTGAGTCGGCGATGGTTCGCCTCCCATGCCGGTAGTTACTTTGTTAGCATCATTATTGAGGACGGAGGCTGGTCGTTCCGTCTCGTCTACTGTAGGGTCAGGAGGTGGATGCTGAGGTGACGGACAGGTGGGTCGAGTGGTATCGATGGGAAGAGGCGCAAGAGTTTCTGATTCGAAGGTCCATTGACTGGGAGCCCGTTCTGCTGTACTGGTTAGAGACTGTGAGCGGTGTTCCTGCATTAGTGGGGAGCTCAAGGTGGTGGGCTCGACGGTTGACTGTACTTGTCTTTTATACTGCACGAACCATGCTGGTATATAGACGTCGTCTACAGTTTCCTGGTGTATGGTGGTTCGACGTCCCGAGGGCATCTGAATTAGTGGCGTCCTCTTCCTGTCTCGTGGCGGATGGCCAGAGGTTCGCTTGTTGCTTCGTTTGGTGTTTTCCGGAATTGATTGGAGCGGGGATTGTACCTTTTGGCTTCTGATGGTATTGATTGTACGATCAGGGATGATCAATTCCTCATAGAACGCGTTGTGGGTTTTCCCCAGCCTCAGTGAACGTGTCTTATCTGGGGTCTGAGACGGTTTACATGATTGTGGCGTGAGTCCGCCGTGTGTCGTTTGATGATTTCTGATCGATCTTTTTCTACTCGCTATAATTGATGAGAGATTTCTGCGGAACGTGTTCCGCATGGCGAGACATTCGTCGCTTGTTCGCGCGATGATGGATGTCTGTCGACGTGTCAAGGGTAGGGACCCTGTGAGTATCTCGTATGAGGACCGTGTTGTTTCTTCGGACGGCCGTGCGTTGTGGGCGGTTCGCGTTACTAGTGTCTGCGTTGTTTGTTTGTAGTACCATCGAGGTTTGGATGGTGTCTCGTTTGGCAGTCCGTGGCGTGGTGGCTTACGGTTACCATACCCGTTAGTCGTCTTTTCGACGCCACAGTTTTCTTTTGTTAGTGTGATGATTCTGATTTCGGGACATCTTTGATTAGTGGTGGTAGCGAAATCGAGAGACTTGGGGGTCTTAGCGTTGAAGTCTCGGATGAAAGTATTGATGCGGAGTGTATTTCGTCGTGGGTCGATGGTCGACAACGATGCGTGGGGTAATTTAGGGAGGTTTTTGTCCTTGTCTGGGTATTTCATGGTGATTAAGTCGTGCAGCGACTGAAATACCCCCCTCCTCAGAAGGGGATCGTCCGCGATCACAAGGCAGGCACCGCAGGACCGAGGGTCGGCAGCGACATATGTTGGGGGGCGGAGGGAAAGAACGTCGGACGTGACGGACTGAGTGGACATGAGGAGGCGCGACAAGGGCAGAACGACAACAGTAAAAATGTCGGTATTGGGCGAAGTAAGGGCAGGGCGGCGCGAAAGACTAGCGGTATGAAGATGCGTGTTACGGACGTGACGATGTTGAAGGTCGTAGTCCGTCAGGATGAGGTGGGGGACCCGGTGGCGATGGAGATTCGCGAGGGTAATGACCGGGTACCGTGTGTTGACGAGCATACGTCGCCAATGTGCGAGAGCATGTATCAGCGCGAAGAGTTCGCGATCGTACGCGGAGTGGCAACGATCGATTGGGGAGGGTAATGGTGGAAGGTAGGCGATGGTCGGTGTTTTCTTCCGATCATCGATCCGCGTAAAAGTGGCGTTGATAACGTACCGCAAGGCGTCGGTTTGTCGACGTACGGGGTGCGAGCGGGCGATGTTAAGAAGGGTGTTGAACGATGTAGTGCGTCTCATCATCCTTGATAAGGGTGCGTTGTTTTGCAAGAGAGGGTGGGTAGGTGTCGTACAACACATAGTACGTGGTTGTTGCTGTGTAAGAGCCGCAAGGGTACAGCAAATATGTTTACTGTTAGAGAGTGTTCGTAATCCGTCGTGTCGCCCGAGGTAGTCCCGTCTGTCCGTATTAAAGGCACAGAATAGTTGGCGTCGTGCGTAGTCGGGTGTGAACAAAGTCAGTACATTGTTCAGGCAAGTGCATAGCTCTGTCTGGTAATTCCGAGACACGATTGTTAGTTCAGACAGTTTCTCGGAGGTGTCAATTGTGACCGGCCGTTGTTTCGTACGCTCACTCCAGATGACACTGTACATTAGACGTTTGTCGAGCGCAGTGGAGGGTACTCTCTCGGTCAGCTGGTCCCAGATGTCTGAGATAAGTACGATTGTATGCGTATTCCATGTCACTAACTGATTTGTTGGTTTGTAGTGCAGTCGTAGGGGTGACTGAGATTCGTAAAGACGTGGTCTAGCGAAGCATCCCGTCGTAGGATCGTTTAAGCGTCTAAATTTGTTTAACGAGTATACCTCGTTCGATGTGATCGTTGATTTATCAGGTGCTAATGCGGTCACATGATCGTTGTTTCGTTGTGGTGGGAATTTCCGTCTGATTTCTTCCGGTGGCGTCGTCGCCCGGTCTGCGTATCGCTCTCCTAATGACTTTCTTCTCTTTCTCTCCTGGCGTTGTTTCGTTGTCTGTTGTATGATGGCGTCGACCCTGGTGCCTCGTTGCGAAGTGCTGGACCGCTCTACTTCGGGTATTTCTTTGTTGTTCCGACTGATTGTCGGTCGAGTTTCCCTTGTATTCATGGCGCATGGAGGTGTTGTGTAGGTGAGTGATTCCCATTGGGTCGTTTCTCGGTACGCAAGAACTATATCGTTTCGTTGGTTCGATGCTTTGCTTATACTGGTGATGGGGTGAAGTTCGCAGAATTCTAGTTCGAGGTTCAATCTCCCCTTTCGACTGTGATTGGTGACTCTGTCCGAGGTTCTCGAGTCGTTCATTGCAACCGCGTCGTCTCGATGTTCTTCTCCGTTTGTCGCGATCACTTTAATCGACGTAATTTCGTGGATTTTGATGCGTCCGTCCGGGGTTTCATTTCTCTTTTCGCTTTGGTTGTCGGGGTTGTTCAACGTCTCCGGCGCGAGTTTAGCAACTTTGTCGTGGTGTTCTTTCACGGGCATATGAATTGTGAGTGCTTCTACTGCCGTACCCTCATCGCTTCCGGCGCTCTCATCCTTCCGTTCGCTTTCCAGTCTTTCTGCGAGTCGTGATACCACTTTTCGTCGCGTATTGACGTCCGCACTTCGGAGTCCGGTCACGATTTGTTTCAGGGTGATCTCGTCGATTCCCAGCATCCGTGCGATCGTCTTTCGCCTGGCAGCGGCGTTCATCCTTCGAATTTCGGTTGCGACCTGTTCCGTCGACATTTGCTTGGCCGGGCATTCGCGAACCTGATGTCCTGGTCCTTTACACTGGAGGCATTGTCTTTCCTGTCGACGCTGTTCGTGTCTAGGTGTTTCTTTGGTTCGGTTGTTTTGCGGGGGTCGCGGTACTGTTTTCAGATGGGAGTTTGCTTTCGCATTTCTCGAAACTGGTTCGTTCCGATTCATTTTTATTACCTTGACGGGTGTAGTGCTTTGGTCGTCTGGTGCGTCTCCTCGTGCGTTTATATCGCACGGGCTTCGGCTTATTCTTTGATTATTTAGTGCGTCTCCTCGTACACCCTGTCGGTACGGGCTTCGTCTTATCTGGTTGATGCGTACGTCATCCGGTGCGTCTCCGCGTGTAACGATCTAACACGGGCTTCGACTTGGTCGTTTTTCATGCATCATTCTTTGCGTCTCCTCGTGTAGTGGTTCTACACGGGCTTCGACTTGACTGTTTTTCACGTGTCCGTCGTACAAGTTCGGCAGGTATTTCCTTGTCGTGTCCTTTGCATTTCTGACGACCGCCTGCCAGGCATGTGGCATCGTTTCGTTTTTCGATACTTCTGGGTCTTCCGTTGACTCGTCGTCGTAGAGGTTCCCACTCTTTGTCTCGCTATCTGTTATCAGGATCTCTGATCGAGGGTCCCGTCGCACTTCTGTCTGAGAAGTAATCGATTGTGATTCGAAGTTCGCGGACCGGGAGTGATCTCTTGTCACTGATTCCTCATCTTTCGACTCCCCTTCGTCGATCAAGCGTTTCGCGTCGTGTTCGCAGGTATGTGAGTCCATATTAGTTCTGTCGTGTTTCCGAAGGGGTGTCTCTGGGGACTCGTATCGTTGTCTCTGGGAGTCGTACTCTCGTGATTCATCCGTCTGTCGGTTATCGTTCGGGGTTCGGACGACACCTGTTCTGCTGATACTTGTTTGTTCTTCCTGTCCAGGTGCGCAATCGGTTTCGGGGATCGGTCGGCCTTTTTCTTTGGGCAGTCGAGCCTCGTTCGGGAGTCGAATGACTTCCTCTACGTCGTGGTCTGTTTCGCTGTTAGGTCCTGAGATTCCGTATCGTGCTTCCGTCCAAGAAGCGCTTGATCGTGGTTCGGGATTCGCATGTGGGGCGTAATTCTTTGTTATCGATGAGGCGTTCATCGATTCCTGCATGTCCGTACGTTGGTCTTTTTTGCGCCTGTCGTGTTCTATCCGCTGACATCCGACTATTCGGCTGTCGTGCTCTCTGGGCGGCGTTCCTACTGGTTCTGTGCTGTGTCGTTCGAATACGCGTCCCCTCGTAGGTTTCGCGCACGGCTGTACCTGTTCGCTCGATTCGTTGAGCGTGGGGTTCTTCAAGTTCTGTGTCGTCGCATTGCTTTGCGCTTGTACCGTGAGTCGTCCGTGTTTGTTCACTGGCGTCGTGGGCTGCTCGAGTATCACTGACTCTTTCCGGGGGTTGTTCAGGTTCCGTTCTGTACGTCGTTCGTTTGCGCAGTACGTTGCGCGGTTCGAGGGTGCCGTTCTATCTGTCGGACACTTTACGTTGTGTCCGCTAGTTGGTTCAATATATTCGTGTTGTCTCAAATCATTAGTGGTGTCTCGGTTCGTGGGACGCTTTCCGCCTCGTCCAGCAGCAGCGATTTCGGTTCGGTGTTGTCGAAGGTTATCCGTCGTGTGTCCTGACTCTGGGTGCTGTACGTCCGCGCCGGGACTGTCATGTGCACAAGTCGCGATTTCGTGAGGACGCGTTTTGTCTCGTCCGACAGCAACAGTTTTCGTTCTAAGATTATCCATCGTGGTTCGGTTTCGTTGGTGACTCGCAGTATCGATCGTACTGAGTGTCGGTGTGCTACGCGTCCACTCGGGAACTGTTACGCGCACGGTTCTGGTTACAGAGGAGGGCGATTGCCTCATTCTGTAATTCGCGGTTTTCTGGGAACGCTTTTCGCCTCGTTCTGCGGCAATCGGGGTTCGTTCGTGTGAGGAGGATCTATCGTCCTTTCCTACAGCAGTTCAGGGGTCTCGGGCTACAGGAGAGATCAAGCGTCTCGACCAGTAGTTCGTGAGAACGACTTGCGCCTCGTTCGTGGCTGGGTAAGAGTGGTCTACTCTTATGTCACGGTTCCAACGGACCGTCCGTGACGCGTTCGAGTTCGGGCCCAAGGCAAGGGCAAGTAGAGTCGAGACTTAGTCAAGGACTAAGTCAAAGTCGGGGGTTTCGTGGCTCAAGCCAAAGGCAATCGCACGAGAGAGGGGAATTCGGACAAGGAATGACAAGGCAACTGTAGATTGGATTCAATGGACTAAGAGTAGACAAGTTATCTACTTGGCTACTCAACTACTTTTATACTCATACAATACTGGGGTTTACGTGGCTGTTTTCTATGACACATACATGATAGCACCATAAGGCGTGCTACTTCTGATATTCTGAGTCAGTCTTTCGCAATACTTGTCCGCTGGCGTTTGTGACGCGTGACCGTGATGTCACGTGATCGTGACACGTGGCGACCAAAGCCACCATTGATATCGGAACCTCTTGACTTATGACACCATCGGGGCCTTGATGTGTTGGGAACTGGTCTTCAAAACGGGTGGCGAAAGAACAGGTTCCACCAGCAAAATAGAGATCCCGAATGACTGAGATGATGCGGTCATTTCGGTAAGGCCGCGTGCGCCTGGGAATTCCATCAGGAGCTGCAATGCCCTGAAAGGTTGTTAGATGGTGTCAATAAGTAATTGGACACTCACTAGCATCGCATACGGGAATGTGTAATTATAGCCATTGAGTTGCTTCTGGATAACACGAGCAATTTCCGTTGAGGGGCCAAGGGCACAGATCTGTGGAACGCAGAGCGTGCCACAGCGCTCCTTGGCTTCGGCACGAATCCGGGATATCCGGGCACGTGGCTGTCAACAGACTGAGTGGCGTGGTTGGCGTCTCATATGTGAGAGTAGAACGTACGACTGGAAGGAGGTGGGTGAGGTATTTGGCGTCCTGTTGGAGTCGCTCACAGATGGTTGTTGTATCATGTTGATTGCCCTCGGCAGCGGTCATGAGTGAGTCGCGTGCAAAGGAAATGGCATCAGTGGTGTCTGGGAATGTGTCAGTAAGCACGAGATATGCCCGCATATATTCAACAGCATCTTGGAGGACCGAACGGACGAGCAGGTACTGGAGAGTCAGCATAACTTTCTTAGACCCCGGTGCGAATAGCAGATTCGTATCGGCGGGCCATACAGCCACAGGCCTGGATGACTCCGGCGTGGTGGTCGGGTTCACGAAGTTCTCGTCTGGCATCGGAGCCGCAACTGCCTCAGCGTCAGCCACCAAGAAAGCAAAAAACGGAACCAAATACCTGAGAGCACAGTAGCTGAGTCATTTGACTCCAGCTTCGGAAGCGGTACATGGACAGAGGTGGCACCAATAGAAACAGAAAGACCACTGCCGCTGGCAACACCAGATGGATCGTCGATGTGTGCACCTGGACTCTGATCAGCTAGGATAGACTCGGTGACATACCCTAATCCCTGCCAAGAGGGCCGCTATGAAAGAAAAAGTATCAGATTGAAAACACAAAAGGATATCGCAAACTGACCTCGTTTTTCACAGCTTCGGAAAATTTGGAAGGTGTAACGCCGTCACGACGTTAGCTCGACTTGAGCTCGATTTAAGGCGACTCCAGTGACTTAGCTAATCACGCGCAAAGGTGTATGGCTCAAAGGCGGGTTCTAGATGTACGCAGACACTAGGATCTTGAATAAGGCTCTTCCCTTGATGGAAGGCACGTCTTTAGAGATGAGAATGGAAGAGAACTAGAAGTGACGATTGAAGAAGACCAAGATGGCGTATCTTGGTCTTCCGCAGCTACCTTAAATACAAGGGAAGCAGGCTTTCAAGCGCTGCTATGAGTCACCGTAATGTAGCGTCCAACGTATCGCGTAAGTACCGCAATCCTAATACTACTACTACCTGTAGTAGGATCGAGTCATCCTTCAACGCCTAACTCCTACCGTAAACCCCGAGTCCGTGACTAATATACCTTACAGCCGTAGCCACAACCGGTACAGTAAGGGTCCGAGACGGAAACCGTAACATCACCCCCTTTTCAGCGTGAGTCCCCAGACTCACCGAAAGTCCCTCGCCGTCCACGTAGCTTGCTCGTCGCTAATCCGCTCAAAGACGTTAGCCCTCTCCAAGCGGTAGATACAATCCTGCTTGTCGTCCCTCGCCGACAGTCGCATTGCCTGAAGCTGGCGAATGCGAGCCGCAAGCCGCTCTTCTTCGTATGCGGCCGCTCGGTAGCGCGTCACCTCCGCAGTTAGGGACTCGTCCCCAATGCGGTTCAGCGCGTGGTCCGTGATCTTGTCGGAGGCGAGGATGACTAGATCCTCGTGGGCGATGAAGGCGCGTCTCGCGGCCGGTAGCATCGGGTAGGCGTAGAGAGGTTTGCCGTAGAGATGAGGAGAGCCGGGGATGAGCCCCAGTATGAAAGGATTCGCACCTCCAACGATCTGAACGTGACTGGCGTTCCTTTCTACGCCGTCGGGTCTGGTGATGGGGAAGTGAACATAATGGGGCTGTCGATTCGCCCTGAACCCTTCAGGCGCAAGGACCTGCGCAGGGTCGTCGTCGCGCGTAATGGGGGTGTGAAGTGCGACGCTGGGCAGTCGCACACATCCTCGAGACATGGGGGTTCCGTCGGTGTGAACGAGCCATGGGGTGATTCGGGGATTAGTAGGGTGGCTGTGCGTTCGAAGGAGGGGGTGTCTGACCGGGTAGTAATCCTTGTCGTCAGCGTGAGCCTCGTCGTGAGGGAGCGCTGCCTGCGCTGCCGCAACTCGCTCAATCTCCTCTGCGCTAAGCGCAGCTGTTCGTCGGCCCACTCCTTCGCCATCCTCCGCCAATCCTCCGCTGCTTCTAACTCCTGTTGGGTCTTCAAGGGGACGGTCGGCAGGGAGAATTCCCCTTGTGCCGATGAGGTCGTCACCTGGGGGGATGATGGCAATGGGTTCTCGATTGCCGTTGTCGTCTCTGAAGATGTGAGCGACGGCATGCTGCTGCTCGTCGTCGGGCTGGTGAGTCGGGTCGGGGAACCTCTGTAGGACATTAGCCCATTCTTGAGCGGTGATATGCCCCGCTCGCATGTTTGCAGGTGTGTACGGAGTGAGCTGGACCTGTTGAACCACGGTTTCTTCGTCGTCTTCGATGAGGTTGGCGGCGTCTTGTGCGACTTGGTCGAGGAGGATCGCCGTGGTGACATGTCTGAGAGGGGAAGAGGGCATAGACGTCTGAGTGGATCGGAGGTAAGAGGGATACTCTCCTTGGTCGTCCATGGGCTGGCTTTTAAGAGCTCGCACACCCGTCTGGCCCTCTTGATACGCCTTGATCGCGTCTGGTGCAAACACGTCATCTTTGTCGACCCACTGATTCTCCGAGTCCGAATAACCCTTCCATTTGATGAGGTACTGAAGCTTTTTGCGGCGGCCGAAATGCCGCGAGTCTAGAATGGCCTCGACTTCATATTCCTCCTCTCCTTCCACAAGATCCGGCGGTGGTCGTGGAAAGTTTTCACCATGAAAGGCAGTGCGTTTGTATGGCGTGAGAAGATCGATGTGAAACACTGGATGGATGCTCCACTGTGTGGGAAGTTCGAGACGGTAGTTGTATGGGGACATCACCTGTACTACTTTAAATGGTCCGTGGCGTCGCGCCGCTAATTTCGCCGTCGGTTGATTGGTCCGTAGATGCCTTCCTTCCAGCCACACTTGATCACCAACTTGATAGCGTGGAGTGTCTCTATGCCGAACCCAGCTGTCTTGTGCCTTTTTGATAAGGTCTTGGGCAAGTCGGCGTGCCTCCTTTAACTGTGTCAGTCTGGTGATTACGTTTGGGATTGGAGATGGCTTATCCGTCCAATCGGCGGTCGGGTTGTACCCCATCAGAAGCATGAATGGCGATTGTTTCGTGTGTTCATGGGGCCAATTGTTGTGAGCGAATTCTGCTATTGGGAGATACGCCGCCCAGTTATCTTGACGCTCGTTGGCCCAGAATCATAGATATTGTTCAAGCCACTGATTGGTCCGTTCTGACTGCCCATCCGTGCGTGGATGATAAGCCATGGAAATGTTCTGTTGGATGCCCAATATGCGGCATACTTCCCGTGTGAATTTGGAGGTGAATCGGGGGTCTCGGTCACTAATAATTTTACGCGGTAATCCGAACCGTTTGAACACGTGGTTGACGTACAGAATAGCGGTCCCCTCTGCGGTGATTTCCTCGTTGCAGGGGATGAATATGGATGCTTTGCTGCAGTCATGGTCAGTGACGGTTAAAATGCTGTCGTACGATTGTGAGATCAGCAGTTTGGTGATGAAGTCAAGGGCAATGGTATGGAAGGGAGGGGCGTCCTTGGTGGCGGTGATTGGGTATAGCGGTGCACGGGTCGGCCTTGTATTGACTTTGATTCGCTGACAGTCAGCACATCCTGTAACGTACTCATACACGTCCCGGCGGATACTCGGCCACCAGTGGTGTCGCTCTACGATCCGTTGCGTCCTGCTTATCCCAGGATGCCCGTGTACCAGTGGGTCGTGGTGGTCTTGTATGATGGCCCGGTACGCTGTCATGGGTCCTGTGACTACCAGTCGCCCATCCTTGTACCACTCTCCTTCTATCTTTTTGAGGCGATGGGCATCGACCCAGGTTTTGATTATGGCGGGGTCTTGTCGTCGCCTCGGTGGTTGCATCATCGGGTGTGTTTCCAATGTACGCGCAGCATTAGTGGCTCGTATGAATACCTCTGGAGGTAAGACGACCACACCTTGGTTGTCTCCCTCTCCTTGGTCGTAGTCCGGCCGTCGTGATAGCGCATCCACTCTGCCATTGTTCTTCCCTTTGATGTGATGGATCTCAAAGTCATACTCCATTAACTCTAGTACCTCTCGAGCGACCCTTCGACTGATCTTCTGCGGAGTTTTCCAGTATTGGAGGTTTAGGTGATCTGAGAATATTTTGATCTTGTGCGGAGATCCTGCGAGCAGAGGTCTCCAGTGGCGAAGGGCTTTAACAATGGCGAGAAGTTCTAGGTCGTAGATGTCGTAATTTCGCTCTGCTTCATTCAGCGTTGCCAAATAGTATCCTATAGGGTGCTTGCGACCGTCATTTTTCTTTTGTAGGAGTACTGCGCCTACCGCGAATCCTGACGCGTCGACCTCTAGTTCGAACTGGTCTTGTAAGTTGGGGTGTGCTAGTACTGGTTCTTCCGTTACGAGCCGTTTGAGGGTTTTGAAGGCTCGCTCTTCATCGTCTCCCCAGTTCCACTCAGCATCTTTCCTCGTTAACCGGTTGAGTGGTCGTGCGTGGGTTGTGAAACCTCGGATGAAAAGGCGGTAAAAGTTACAGAAACCCAAAAATGACCGTACGTCCCTGACCTTGGTTGGTGTCGGCCAGTCTCTGATGCCGCGAACTTTTACCGGGTCCATACGCGTTACCCCCTTTTCAAGGATTACCCCCAGGTAATCCATCCGAGGTTGGTGGAAGAGACATTTTTCGAGTTTGAAGTAGAGGTCGTGTTCCTGAGCGACGCGAAGAACGTCCGTTACCGCGGCTATATGGTCAGCGGACGTAGCGCCTTCTCGTGTGGCGATACCAATGTCATCCATGTAGACACGGATGGCGGTACCACGGGTTTCGTGCTTCGCGATGGTATCACGATAGATGTGGTTCATCATCGTTTGGAAGGTTGCCGGCGAGTTGGTGAGACCGAAGAACATTACCGTTGGCTCAAAAAGGCCAAACTTGGTCTTGAAGGCCGCCTTTTCCTGATCGCCGTCTCGTATTCGGATATTATTATATCCCCAGCGGATGTCGAGCTTTGTATAGATGTGGGCGTTACTGAGGTCGTAAATGAGGTCTTGAATTAGGGGAAGCGGGTACTGATTTCGTATAGTATACGAATTGATGGTGCGATAGTCCTGTACGGGGCGTAGTTTTCCGTCCTTCTTTTTGACAAAGAAGAATGAGGATGCGTACAGGGATATGGAGGGTCGCAGATATCCTTGCTGCAGTTTTTCGTCTAGAAATTCCTTGAGTTTCCCTTCTTCTTCTTGCGTTAATGGGTATATTTTGCAATCTATTGCTGAAGGGGTACCCGGCTTGAAGTCTATTGTGTGGTCCCACGGCCTGGCGGGGGGGAATCGCTGTGACGCTTCTTCGCTGAAGAGTTGTTGGAAGGCGTGGTAGACTGCCGGCAGTTCTACGGGTTTTTCCTCTCCTTTTGCCTGGATGGCCAATTCTGTGGACGTAGTTGCTCGCAAGTATGTGTCCTCCTCGTCTAGTTCGAGGGCTATCGTTTCCTTTTCATCGTCAGTTAGAGCGGTCGCGATGACGGTGTGATGGTCTAGACTGTCCTGAGTGCTGATCACGACCGGCATGACCTTTTCATGTATGACCGCGTCTCGCCAATTAATAGCTGGCTCGTAGGTTGCCAACCAGGGGTAACCTAGGACAACTTCTTCGTTTCCAAGATTTGTGATAAGGAATCTCATGGTCCTGTGATATCCGTTGGCGTATATGTCTAGGTCGGTGAAGTGAGTGATGGACCCAGCTTTGTTTTCCGTACTGTCTATGTTCCAGACCTTTCGCGGTCGGATCAGTGGCTGGATCCCTATGCCCATTTTTTTGATGAAATTCGGGTGTATGAAGTTATCGGTGGCCCCCGAGTCCACCAATGCTTTTATGTCGGCCATTCGGTAATTCGTGCGAATCGAGACTGGAATTCGAAGAGAACGAAAGCGCGTCATGATTACAGAATTACAATTTAAAGCCCTCACCCAGGCCGATGGGTTCAGGCGCTCCGAAAACCCTCTTTTCCCCACAGATCCTGCAATATCAAGTCCTTCACTTCGTCAGGCGCGTTTGCAACTCCGGTGAGCCATTCTTTGGCGCGTTCTTCGGCTGTTTTGCTGGTTGAGGCAGCCTGTATCTGGGCTGGCGGCGACTCTTGCGTGTAGTAGTCAGTTTCCGTCATCCGGATACTGGAGGGTCCGGGGTTCTGTGGTTGCCACTGTCGCGGCTGTCTAGGATGGGGGCAATTTCGTGAGAGATGACCTGGTGCGTGGCAGTTATAACATAACACCGTCCTTAGGTCTCGTCGCGACCCTCCCCTTCCTCGGCCTCGGACTCCTGGCCCTCCTCTTGGCGGGAAGGGGGGTGAGTTAGTATATGGTGGTTTGCTATAGTCGATCTCTTCCGACCCTGCTAGTCGTGCCTTGGTTCGGTCAGCGGAGGTGTCCATTGCCCATGGGTTGGCGAGATTCTGGGGGACGGTCCATCCGGCATTTCCTGTCTTTTTGGGCTTGTTGTCTTTATACTCATCCACCTGCGCACGGATGTGGATGTAATTGCGTTGCCTACGGAGCGTTGCTCGCTTCCATTCGTCGAACGTTTCTGGTTCGTCTAGGTCGTAGGTCTTCTCGTAAAGTTTCTTGGGTAGCCCCTTGGTGAAGAGGTCGATTGTTTGGGGGTCATTGAGACGGTATCCAGCCTTCCTGGCAGCTTCTTCGAACTCGTTGACGTACTTATCGATATCTCCGTCAACCATTTTGAGCCCTTTCCTAAGAAGCGCTTGAGCTTGTTCGCGTTTGAGGGTATTGACGAACCTTTGGTTAAATCCCTCTGCCACCGCGTTCCACAGGTCGCGCGTGTGCTGGTCTATTCCTCGTTGTATCTGCCGATTGAGCCATTTGAGGTACGAAAGTACCCATTCGCTGACTGATACCCCTTTTATATAGGATAGGAATAAGAGGCTTCGTCGGTAGTCGTTGCGCATGACAGAGGTATCAAGGTTCATCCCCCAATAGACATGCCATTGTGTGAGGAATGAATCCACTTTAGTGCGGTCACCGTCAAAAATGGTGGGAGGTTCACCGGTTAGTTTTTCATGTCCTTGCCCTCCTCCTCCTCCGCCACCTCCTACACCTCCACCGCCGCCTCCTCCTCCTCCCGGGGGTCCTCCTTCCGGTGGGTTATTCGGGAGGTCAGGTGGGTTTCCTCCTCTTCCTGGGCGTCGGGGGAAGTCGTCTCCGGGCGGCCCTCCCCATCCTGGTGGGGGGTCTAGTGGCACTCCTCGTCTTCCTCCATCCCCTGACGGGGGATCCCCTTGGTCGGGTCCGATAGCTCGAAAGATTGCTGCGTCATCTGCAGTCATACGATGCCCTGTTTCAGGGTTAATAGGCATAAGATGCCGCTGTGATTCTTGTCTAATTGCTTCGGCTGCTTCTCGCGCCGCTTGTTCTCTAACGGTCATAATTTCTTCGGCCGTCATGGTGGTGGTCGCCATTTCTGCTGCCGGTGATCGTACGTGAATGACTTCTGGTGGTTCTGTGATGTGGAGGGACTCAGCTTGTTGGATGGTATATTGTTCAATAGGCCCGACACTCGCGGGTCGGTTCTCTTCGCTTTGTTCGTCTTCCTCAGTTTCCTCGCTGACTGCTTCTCCAGTAGAGTGTTCTCGTAGCTGGCTGTCAATAGGACCCCAGTCGGCCCGTGAATTGAGTTCGCGTGCGTCGATGTCGCACTGGTATTGCCTTCCTGCTGGTCTAACGACGTCCCAGCGGTGGTCTATGGGATTCCACGTAATTTCCACCCAGCACAGGTGATCGAAATTGAACTCAACAGGTCTGAACCTCGTAGGTCCGTTGAATTCCACAAAATATCCGGTTTCGTCTCCTCGGTCTCTCCACCTGGCTGCTCCCAGGAATCGGGTTGGTACGTTACGGTCTCCTCTTCGGTCTAGATGATAAGGACGGAAATTCGTCCACTGGTCTCTGGTGTTGACAGTCGCCACAATGAATATCTTGGTCTTAATGTAACGCCGTCACGACGTTAGCTCGACTTGAGCTCGATTTAAGGCGACTCCTGTGACTTAGCTAATCACGCGCAAAGGCGTATGGCTCAAAGGCGGGTTCTAGATGTACGCAGACACTAGGATCTTGAATAAGGCTCTTCCCTTGATGGAAGGCACGTCTTTAGAGATGAGAATGGAAGAGAACTAGAAGTGACGATTGAAGAAGACCAAGATGGCGTATCTTGGTCTTCCGCAGCTACCTTAAATACAAGGGAAGCAGGCTTTCAAGCGCTGCTATGAGTCACCGTAATGTAGCGTCCAACGTATCGCGTAAGTACCGCAATCCTAATACTACTACTACCTGTAGTAGGATCGAGTCATCCTTCAACGCCTAACTCCTACCGTAAACCCCGAGTCCGTGACTAATATACCTTACAGCCGTAGCCACAACCGGTACAGTAAGGGTCCGAGGCGGAAACCGTAACACAATCTGTCGATTCACCCCCTCCATTCTTGGCCTGAACTGGTTGTCAATCGCTTTCCATATGGTAGTGCTGGAGCGCCAGTACCTGGTGTGCATCAAGGGCTGTCGCCATACCAAATTTCCCAAGAGGTTCTCGGCACGTCGATCTGGGCTCCATTTCGGTCCCAGTGCAACTGGGAGATCGCACATTGGGCCAAGATGCGTGGACCGACCTCGTCAGCCATGGCGAGCTTACTCGCTATCCCTCAGGTGTGTGTGCCATATTTCCATTTATTGAGTCGCTAACGTGTTGTAAAAGCTCGTAGACAAGCTCGAGCTTTCATACCACAATACCAGAGTGCTTAACAGGATAGTCGACATGGAATTGCTGGCACGCCCACTCTTCAAGTCTTGGGATCTAGTTATCGCTGGCGAGACTCTCCAACTGTATTACAGAGACATAATACAATGTCTCCAGGCCCTCTATGGAGATCCTGAGTTTGCCGCAGACATGATCTTCGCGCCTGAGCGCCATCACACTGAACACGACTGGACTTGTCGAGTTTATAGTGACATGCACACCGGTGACTGGTGGTGGGCAGTACAGGTGCGTAACTTATCATACGTGTTGATTTGAGTACTTACCAATTCCAACAGACGTCTCTTGAATCACACCGGCCGGGAGCGACAGTCATCCCAGTCATCCTCTCTTCAGACAAGACGCAACTGACTCTCTTTCGCGGCAAGGCCGCATATCCAGTCTACATGACCATCGGCAATATTCCAAAAGAAAACCGTCGAAAACCGTCGCACCGTGCACAGACACTTATCGGCTACATCCCAATAACCAAACTACCTGGTCTCACCAACAAGGCAGCTCGGCGGCGTGCCCTTGCCAACCTATTCCATTCCTGCATGCAAACTATATTGGCCCCAATCACAAGTTACGGCAAAACAGGCATTGCGATGATGAGCAGGGATGGGACATGGTGCCGATGCCATCCCATCTTTGCAGTCTTCGTTGGGGATTACCCTGAGCAGGTATTGGTAACGTGCACATATAGCGGCCAGTGCCCCAAATGCACTGCACCTCATGACCAACTTGGAGACTTTGTTAGGTTCCCACTCTGCAGTTATGATCAAGCGACCGCAACCTATTCATTGGTGGACGAAGATGTGCATGTGTTCCATGCGGGGTGTCGTGCGGCGGGCCTCAAGCCTGTTTTTCACCCTTTCTGGGAGTCTCTGCCGCTGGTCAATATATTTGTGTTGATCACTCCGGACATCTTGCATCAGATGCTTCAGGGTGTAATGAAGCATCTGGTCGCGTGGCTGACTCATTCAGGTATTTTTGGCGCTGGGCCAATCAATGCGCGTTGTCGATCCTTGCCGCCGAATCATCACATCAAGACCTTTTCAAATGGGATATCAACGCTGTCTCGCGTCTCGGGCCAGGAGCACAAGGACATGTGTCGGATACTACTCGGTTTAGTTGTTGACCTCCCACTTCCCTCCGGACAAGTCGCCTCACATGTTATTAGATCTGTATATGCGCTCCTCGATTTCCTGTATCTCGCGCAGCTCCCTTCTCAAACCGCAAATACAGTTGTTCAGCTCGACGAGGCTCTGGCTCGATTTCACAGCAACAAGGCCATCTTTGTCGACTTGGGCGTTCGCGAGCACTTTAACATCCCGAAGTTTCATTCTCTTATGCACTACACCAGATCAATCGCTCTCTTCGGCACCACGGACAATTATAACACTGAGCAGACTGAGAGGCTTCATATTGACTTCACCAAGGATGCTTATCACGCGACCAACCACAAAGATGAATACCCTCAAATGACGACTTGGCTGGAGCGCCGTGAGAAGGTGCTTCAGCACACAGCTTTTATCAAGTGGCGGCAGCAGCCTGAGGCTGAGCCGCGGACCAACCAACCTCGAGCTGGGCCTCCTGGACCGGCTCCCCGCAGCGTGAAGATGACCCGAAACCCATCTGCCAAGGCAGTATTGTTACGCCCTAGCAGGGGCGTGGGTTCTGAAAGTTTCTAATCACACAAGTATCAAGCGAAGACCTCTGTTGTCTTATTGCTATGAAATACAAGTGGCAAAAGTGTGGCACAGGGTGCAGCACTACTCTGTAATATAGGACTCCTCGTCCGAAGTGTCTGACACTTCTCTACACTTGATCTTGCTAGTGCACAGAGTATAACAGGTGTGACGCGTTGATATAGTTCAACTGCAAAGACTTCGAAGTGTCCTTGTTAGGGACTGAGGTAGGGGATGCACAAGAGGAGGAGAATGAGGTGAGGTCACACCAAAGTACGGAGGCAAGGTTGCTAGATTGCAAACGAAGCCAAGTCTGGCTTCCTACAGTCTATGGTACAGGTTTATATAGGACAGGGTTCCAAACAACATGAACACAAGTCCACACAATATCAAAGAGACTAAACGGAGTAAGCAGGCATGCGGATAAAAGAAACAGCGCCACTAGTAACAGTAGCTCCTTTGGTAACAAGGTATAATACAGAAGGGGAAAGGCAGGGTGAAGACATACTGTGACTTAGGTCCAAAGCGTCGGATCATAACAAGTATCGTTTAATGACCTTGCAGGTAAACATGGTGCCACTGATTTTCAGGACGCGCTAGCAGATTTCATCGCTCGGACAAATCACCCTGAGGCATCAGCAGCAGCTCTGAGAACGCTAGCTGCAGATACGCTGATTCCTTTCCATGCTGTCCCTGTCTTTTACAGAATTAAATTCACTTCGGGTAGCACATCTGCAGTCGTCGATGCAGTCCATGTCCAGCCTGAACAGATTGATGCACACGGACGCTCAATACCACCATGGTTTGACACCATCATTGTCCATGCTCACCATTGAGGTCGTACCCAGGGGAACAACGGTAGGTCTAAGCACAATCAATAACCGACCCATCTAATCACTCTAAATACTCAGGTCAGCAAATAGCTCAGGTCCGCGTTGTCTTTCAGATACCTGCCAGGTGTCACAGACGCTCTATTTTTGCCCTATTTTTCTGTATTTTTACGGATTTATTTGGTAGAGATACGAATCTCCAACGTTGTGTCAAAACATCCAAGTCCTTATCATTAGATATGATAAGATGGTTAGTCACGTGATGCCAACATGTGCACCCACAAGCACGTGACCCTGGGATAGTAACTTCCTTATTGGACGTTACCTCTTTAGGTCACTTTCCTCATTAGTAAAGCAGTTTCTCATTGGACGATAAGCAGGGAACATTCTAGATAGTTCTAGACTACGTTGTCATAGGGTTGTGACTCATAGATAAGGACACGTCATGGTTCTGTCAGCGTTAATGACTGTGCATCAGTCAGCACAATAAGATAACGCTATTATTAGACACGACGCGTCAGTGTCTGACTCATTACTATTACACATACCTTTAGTAACAAGGTTCCGTAGTAATTCGAACTCAGCCGCAGCATAGTATATAAACCCTCATGTAGCGTCCTGAGTGGAACCAACTTGTCCTCTTGGTTCTCCACTCAGGTGCGTATCTCCCTTGTATTCCCTTACTTCTCCAATGTTAACTTGTCCTCTTGGTTCTCCACTCAGCGTGCCACAGTGTGATCACCTGACATAGCACTTTGTATAAAAGTGCCAAGCGTGTCCACTCTCCACTGTGACTGTACGTTCGGCGCGTGACTTGTCTCCGCGCTAGGCTCGAGTGTGCACTAGTTCAGTTCACTTACTCTTTTGCTTGGTCTAGTTGTCGCGATAAGTCATACCGCTACATTAGGACAAGTTCTTCCTTCACACGCCCCTTTATTCTTACCGGCGTTTTCTACTTTCCTTTTCCAGGTGGTTGACGACCACAAGTCCCTTGTGTCACACACCTCACTCTTTGCCTGTGGACCTTCGTACGCAGAATCTGCGCTATCTTGGTACAACTCTAGTGTCCGTAAAATCGGCATAGATTGTGCTTGCCTATAGGACTTTATCTGGTCATCAGTAAAGTTCCTGGGTACTGCTTGCAGAACTGGTCACCACGCCAGATAAGCTGCAAGTGGAAGAGAAGCCTGCCAGGCCTAGCCTGCGACAGCTGTACGCGAAGTAAACAGAAAAGTTTGAGAGCGCTTCGGCGTGAGAGGCAGCCAATAGGTCGAGGAGACTGCGGCAGACAGCCTTGTGTTCTTGCACAAATTCATATCCCCATTCCTGAGTGTTCCGTTATTGCCGCAGCCTCGCGCAGTGTGAAACACCACTGTGTATTGGTCTTGCTTGATCGGACTCTCCATTCATCTTCGACTTAGCGTTTCGCGGTCGTCGTAACACGTCGTCACATTATACCACCTCCCATTTTCCAAACTGCCTCGCATATTTGCGAACGTCCGTCAGCGTCTTCGACGTATCTTCCGGAGGAGACAGGAAACAGTTCTCCCTGTCCCAGCGCCCCCATCACCCCAAAGATCTTATTTCACTCCAAACCTAGCCTCTGCTTCGGCATCGCTACACGTCCAGGGAGCAGGTCAATCGTCCTCTGACCCAATCCCCTCACCTCGATTCGCATCTCCAACTCCGACAGCAGCTTCGGAGCATTCTTACCACTCGGCGCACTCCTCCTCCAACAAGACACTCGTTGACGACCCCCAAGCACCCCCTGTAGTTTATCAGCAAGAAGTCTTTGCTGGTGAAGAAGTTCACTACAGGTTCTCTCTAGAAGGCGAACCCCAGAACGATGCAGAAGCATACGTCCACGCCATCTATTACGACAGAGATTTTCGTTTCGCCCTCCTAGAACTTCACGGAGCATTTGGCCTTGTTGCAGGCACTCCTTTCACCGTCCCTCAGCTGATCGCCTTTGCGGCAGCACTAGTCCCCGAACTTTCCCCTCCCCCGTCTGTCCACTCCCACAATAGCTCCCAAAGGGAAACAGAGAGCAGCGCAAGCTCAAGCTCAGTATCCCACAGGAGTAACGTCCAAGTACAAAACGATCCTCTCTAAAGACGAAAAAGAGTGGATCAAGAACTTCGACAACTGGGACGACTTCGACGAAGACGAACAGCTTCGCCTCATCGAAGACAGAAGGGAGTCGATCAAAAAGTACGAGGAAAGAAAAAGACAAGACGAGTTAGACAGGATGTCCGCCGCCGCCGCTCCCCCCACACCAACAGCTCCTGCTCCGCCCCCAACTCTCAACGACTGCTTGCGCCTTATAAGCGATTTGGGCCAAGTAGTCGGAATACTTACGCAAAAGGTCACGGACTTGACCGCACAGGTTTCAGCAACCGCGGCCAAGCCCAGTACCAAACACAAGGAAGTAGTGGCCCGTCCCAAAGCCTGGGATGGGAAAGGCAACTCTACGGATGCCCGTCACTTCCTTGCCGCCTTCCATAATTGGGCAGGCTCACAGCAGGACGCTATGAATACCTGGGACCCGGCCCAGGGCATGTACTTCCGGGCAGAAGACCGCTGGATTATGGCGGTTCTTAACCTTATGGAAGGGGAAGCCAAGTCGTGGGCTCTCCCCTACCTCGAACAACTTCAGTCAAATAACATTCCGTTCGGTAGCTCTTGGGACGAATTCGTCAAAGAGTTTAACCGGCGGTTCTCGCCCCTCGACACAACAGAAACAGCGAGGGAGCAGCTGAAGAAGACAAAACAGGGCCGCGGATCGGTTGCAGAGTACCGGTCCGTGTTCGAACAGTACTCTGGACAGACTGGATGGTCAAAAGCAGACCTCCGCACCCGCTTTTACGACGGTCTCTCAGACCGCGTAAAAGATGCCTTAGCCTTGACGGACAAGGCCCACGTCGACTTCGACGACCTCAAGCAGGTCTCACAATCGCTAGATCAGCGACTGAGACAGAGGGACTCGGAGAAGAAGGGCGGTTCGTCCAGCCAGTCAATCTTGCCCGCAGGCAAGCCGTCCGATCCAGACGCGATGCAAGTTGACGCATCACGTCAGCAGGGATCCGGCACGAGCAAGCCCGCATCCGGCGGAAAGACCCGGCAAGATTATCAGAAACACATGCAAGGCAAGTGTTACGGGTGTGGTTCTAAGGACCACTCAAAGAAGGATGGAAACCACGAACGCGACGTGTGCCACCACTGTCAAAAGGTCGGACACAGGGCACCCGTCTGCATGCTCAAATTTATGGGGAAACCCGCCAAAGCGAAAGCTGCGGCCAGTAGTGAGGAGACCCCCTCCCAACCTTCTTCCAGTCAGTCGGCGGCTTCCACCGCCCAAACAAGTAGTCCCGCACCGCCCAAAGCCAATACGTCCCAGGCAGACGTGGCAAAGTTACTGGCGGCGCTCACAGCCCAACAAGAGCAAATCAATGCTCTTAAGGCGGCTTTTTAGATCCAGGGGTAGTCATAGCTGCGGACTCCCCCTGTAAAACAGATACGGTTGACTCGGCCTCGTGTAGTTGTAAGATATGCCTACGATCTTGCCTCGTTTCGGACTCGGACCAATCTGTAATTCCTACGTACCATTCTGTTTCTGCCTGTAAAGTTGATAGTAGTGATGTCTCGGCTTCCTGTTCTGATTCTACATCTACATCTGCCTCGGAGATGAACAATAGTATTAGTGTTCCGATTGCTCCACAAATTGTAGCAGCGCCGCAAGTGATGATTTCTGATGCAGCGCTTTCTTCATGTATTATTCCCGAAACAAAAGATAGCAGATCTCATTTTCATATTTCTGTTGAATTACAAGGACGTCATCGTACTATAAAAGTAGCAGCCATGGTAGATTCCGGAGCAACTTCGTTGTTCCTGGATAAAAAGTACGCTGACCGCCACAAGATGTTGCAAGTTCCGCTAGAGCATCCCATTACTCTCTACAATATCGATGGAACGCTCAATGAAGCCGGTAGTATTACCCACAAAGTAACACTCATTCTCAAAGTCGGTCCTAGTGCAGAGAAGTTCGACTTTATGGTCACTTCACTAGGCCCAGAACGAGTAATATTGGGACTACCCTGGCTTAGACATCGGAACCCGCACATAGATTGGCAGGAAGGCACTATGCGTCTCAACTCCAGCGCTGAAATAGCCGCACCGGAGATCGAGATAGAGGTGACACGCATTATGGCGAACCGTATGGAACGCCGCCGTCTCCTTGCGGAGAAAGTGCTGGACACGGTCTCTGACGAAGTTTTCTGTTTGGCTGGTTTCACGTACTCTCAGCAGATTGCCGAGAAAGCGATAACCTCCAAGCCTAAGAAAACCTTCGAAGAGATGGTCCCCGAGCACTATCGAGACTTCGCAAAAGTCTTCTCTGAGGAAGAATCCCAGAGACTCCCTGAGCATCAACCATGGGACCACGCCATAGACCTAGAACCAGATGCAGTCAAGCACTGGAAGGTCAAGACGTACCCCATGTCACCCAGCGAGCAAGTAGAATTGGACAAATTCTTAGATGAACATATAGGAAAAGGATATTTAGTGCCATCTAAGTCACCTATGGCATCCCCTGTATTCTTCATTAAGAAGAAGGATGGCAAGCTCCGTCTAGTCCAAGACTACCGACGTCTTAATAAGATAACTATTAAGAATCGATATCCACTTCCACTCGCTGCCGATATTATCAATAGGCTTAAGGGAGCTCAATACTTCACTAAATTCGACGTTCGATGGGGATATCATAACATCCGCATCAAAGAAGGCGATGAATGGAAAGGTGCTATTGTCACCAATAGGGGTCTATACGAGCCAAAAGTCATGTACTTCGGCATGACTAATAGCCCTGCCACCTTCCAAGCCTTAATGAACGCCGTATTTGCTGATCTTATTGCACAAGGAGAGGTCGCTGTATATATGGATGATATTCTCATCTACAGCAATAACCTTAAACACCATCGCAAAATTGTACGCGAGGTGTTGACACGGTTAGAGCAATACGACCTCTATCTCAAGCCTGAGAAGTGCGATTTTGAAAAGCAAGAAATGGAGTATCTTGGGATGATTATCCGTCCCGGAGAAGTGCAGATGGACCCTGGCAAGGTCTCTGCAGTAAAGGAGTGGCCAACCCCGACCACGCTCAAAGAAGTAAGAGCATTCATCGGGTTCGCCAATTTCTATAGAAGGTTCATTAAGGACTTCGCAGCTATTGCCCGACCCCTTCATGACCTTACTAAGAAAGACACTCCTTGGATTTGGCAGTCTGAACAGCAGAAAGCCTTTGACCTGTTAAAGGAACGTTTCGTACAAGAACCTATTCTTAAGGTTTACGATCCGAACCTTCCAACGAGAGTCGAGGTAGATGCTTCAGGATTTGCTACTGGCGGTATTCTAACTCAGAAATACCCGGACGGTCTCTGGCACCCTATTGCGTATCGCTCACAGTCCATGAGTAAAGAAGAACGCAATTATGAAATATACAACAGAGAAATGCTCGGCTTAATCCGTGCCTTAGAGGATTGGAGACACTTCCTCGAAGGTATCTCTTTCGAAGTGATCACCGACCATAAGAATATGGAATGGTGGGCAACCATGAAAGACTTAAATAGGCGCCAAGCTCGATGGGCCTTATTCTTAAGTCGGTTTGCCTTCAAAATCACTTATAAGAAAGGAGAATCTATGCAAGCCGATGCATTAAGTCGTTTCTCACGAGACCAAGTCCGAGACTCTGAAGATAACCGCCAGGTCCAGGTATTAAAACCTGAGCATTTCCTAGCTGCCGCTAAAGCGCACTTCGTCCCTGAAATAGACTCTCTAGGGAGTTGCATCAAACTCGCATCTATTCGAGAAGCCGAAGTTATAGAGGGTCTTAAAAGCATATCCAAAACCGCTCCCAAGGCTCTCACAGATGGCGTCTTAATGTGGGAAGAAGAAGATGGTTTCATTTACCACCGGGGTAAATTATATGTCCCAAATGACCGTGCCCTTCGCAGGGACGTGGTAAAGTCATGCCACGACTCAGTCACTACCGGACACCCTGGAAAGAATGGGACCATAGAGCTAGTTAGTCGCTATTACTGGTGGCCACGCATGGCAGGCTTTATTGCCTCATACGTAGAAGGATGTGATCATTGCCAAAGATATCGCAAAGATCTACACCCCAAAGCAACCATTCAGCCGCAAGAAGTTCCTGAGGGACCCTGGCAGATAGTCGGAATCGATCTAATCGGTCCACTGCCCATGTCACGTGGGAAGGATATGATCTTAAACGTCGTAGATCATTATACCAAACAAATTCATCTGTTCCCCGTGACCTCTCAGATTACGGCTGACGGGGTGGCATCCATCTACTTCGAGCAAGTCTTCCCTCTGCACGGGATCCCTCGCAAAGTCATAAGCGACAGAGGACCCCAATTTGCAGCGCGAAGCATGCGTGCCCTCTATAAGCGACTTGGAATAGACGCAGGTCTTACTACAGCCTATCACCCTCAAGCTAATGGACAGGTTGAGCGTAAAAATCAAGAAGTTGAGATATACTTGCGCATGTTCATTAGCAAAAGACAGGACGACTGGGCAGACCTGCTTCCTACAGCAGAATTTGTAGTCAATAGTAGGCTCAACTCAGCCACGGGTCACACCCCCTTTGAGCTACTATATGGCTTTACACCTGACTTCACTATTCCTGCTGGTAGACCTACGGGTATTCCATTGCTCGATAAGCGCCTTCAGCACTTAGTCTCCGCTCGCAAGGATGCAGAGGCGGCTCTACGCCTAAGTAAAAGGCGAATGCAGACAGACGTTGAACAAAGGACTAAGCCATATTCCTTTAACGTCGGGGATAAAGTCTGGTTGCAAGCTAAGCAGATAAAGATACACCAACAGTCGTCCAAATTGGGACCTAAGCAACTAGGCCCATTTGAAGTCACTAAAGTCATAAGTGACGTCGACTATAAGCTTGCACTACCCCCTGCATTACGGATCCATGATGTATTTCATGTAGACCGTCTCTCTCCTTACAAAGGGAACGAAGTCAACGGACTCACGCCTCCACCACCCGATCCAGTAACGGTCGAAGGAGAAGAAGAGTACGAAGTCGACCATATAAGAGATTCTAAACTCTTTGGTCGTACTCTTAAATACCTCGTCCGTTGGAAAGGATATGGTGAGGGTGAGGACACTTGGGAACCAGCTAAAAACCTAGTGCATGCCCCCGATGCGGTTAAGGAATTTCATTCCTCAAACCCGGGCGCACCTAGAAAAATAGCAGCTCTCATATACGCGTCCTTGCCTTGGCAAGCTCATCATGTGGATACATTGGCCAACGCGGACGTCGACCCTTAAGGAGGGGGGTGATGTCACGGACGCTCTATTTTTGCCCTATTTTTCTGTATTTTTACGGATTTATTTGGTAGAGATACGAATCTCCAACGTTGTGTCAAAACATCCAAGTCCTTATCATTAGATATGATAAGATGGTTAGTCACGTGATGCCAACATGTGCACCCACAAGCACGTGACCCTGGGATAGTAACTTCCTTATTGGACGTTACCTCTTTAGGTCACTTTCCTCATTAGTAAAGCAGTTTCTCATTGGACGATAAGCAGGGAACATTCTAGATAGTTCTAGACTACGTTGTCATAGGGTTGTGACTCATAGATAAGGACACGTCATGGTTCTGTCAGCGTTAATGACTGTGCATCAGTCAGCACAATAAGATAACGCTATTATTAGACACGACGCGTCAGCGTCTGACTCATTACTATTACACATACCTTTAGTAACAAGGTTCCGTAGTAATTCGAACTCAGCCGCAGCATAGTATATAAACCCTCATGTAGCGTCCTGAGTGGAACCAACTTGTCCTCTTGGTTCTCCACTCAGGTGCGTATCTCCCTTGTATTCCCTTACTTCTCCAATGTTAACTTGTCCTCTTGGTTCTCCACTCAGCGTGCCACAGTGTGATCACCTGACATAGCACTTTGTATAAAAGTGCCAAGCGTGTCCACTCTCCACTGTGACTGTACGTTCGGCGCGTGACTTGTCTCCGCGCTAGGCTCGAGTGTGCACTAGTTCAGTTCACTTACTCTTTTGCTTGGTCTAGTTGTCACGATAAGTCATACCGCTACACCAGGTCAATTCCAGAATTATTCCCCTCTTCGGCCACGGTACTGCCAACACACCTTGCATATGTAGAGTGGTTTTCCCCAGTTCCAGCCACCCCCGATGTCAATAGTTCATTATATCGAGTATCCAGATTGACACGCAATGGCCGGCGCGAGGCCAGTATCATTCCCATAGACTCTATTTTTTCGAGCGTACACTTGTTTCCCCGATTCGGACAACAAACACGCGAGTGGCACACTTTTTCAGTTTTAGAATTATGTCATTCCTTTTACATAAACCCTTTCAGTGACCGTGATATGTATCTCGTATTTTGTAGTTAATCATCACATGATCTTAGTTCGCCGCTCACCCAAATAGGTACTTGAAATTATCAACGGATTATCACAATTATCGGAATGGTATCTCTGGTATCACAATTATCGTCCGATTATCACTATATTATCGTCGCTCACCCAAATAGGTGGTCACTACACCAGGGATTACTTGAAATTATCAACGGATTATCACAATTATCGGAACGGTATCTCTGGTATCACAATTATCATCCAATTATCACTATTATCATCCGATTTTCACTACATTATCGCCAATTACCTCGGGAGGTTTTCCCTGATGCGGCCAGCACAATGGAGTTAACACGAACCCAGCCTGAGGTAGTGCACCGAGCTGGCTACTGTGCAGTTATACCGATGCTGGACCACGCTTAAACGTCCACGCAGTGATGATGTAGTATATGATTCCATGTGCTTACAGTAACTTCTATTCACCGGCAAGAATAGCGGCACGGTATTGATGACACGGAAAGCGAATGTCGTACAGGCGTAGTGTGCAGTGCCTAGTAATAAGAACTCCCGCTTGCGTGTGGGTTGTAGTGGCTAGCTTGAATGACGAGAGAAGAGTATCTGTAATAGGTTCACACCAATATCAATACCATTCACCGAGATCCTTACTTGGTTACTTTGAACACATGTTTGTACATAAGAAACTACAAAAAGTGATCACCCCCACTTGTTTAGAGCATCATAAAGACGAATCATGAGGCTTGCTAACATAAACCCGTGAATGGGCAATTCCCGCTCACGCGTCAGTCGATGCTCAAAACCTCCGCCTATGAGATCCATAACACGAAGGGACCATTCCTCTTCTTGATCTTACGCAACCTCAGCCGCTTCATGTTCTTACCATACATCTTCTCTAGGGGCGTCTCTCTAGGGGCGTCCCATATAGCGCAAAGTTGGTTTAATGCGCCGCATCTCAGGTCCTGACCGTCCTCAATTCCGGCTTTGGAAATGGATGCGCTCAGATCGCGCACGCTGTCGCACACATACTTGTCCTTGTCGAGAGACACATCATTCCACGCAACAAGGAGGCTCGGTGAGAGGACGGTGCGGCGGCGGTCGGGCGGATACGCGGATGGTCCCCCCATGTGTGAAAATGTCGGACTCGAATGCATCGATGTTGAAGACGATCAAGACGTCCTTGTCTTTCTCGCCGAGCCTATCACCCAAAATCCGCATCACGAGTTTAAGTCAGTGACTTAAGAGGATACCAATGGATCAAGATGGCGTAGGAGCGGCACACCTTGATATCGATAATGGTCGCTTTCACAACCGGCGCAGGATATAGCAACGGGGTAATACTATCACCATAAGCGCTTCCGGACAAGATTCAGTGAAAAGGCACGCATAGAATCCGAACTGCCATTTACCGTTATCGTACAGGTACGGCCACGCTCGACACAAATTTCACGAAGTCACCCTGTATGATTGACTCGGCAGAATTCTGGAGCCATGACTGTGTCTATTGTGAGACCATACTGATTGGTCTTCCAAGAATATCCTGACACGCGGGTATGACGTGAGCGAACGCGATGCATGCGCCGCAAGCAGGAAGAGTGCCTACCTCTGCCAAGGATAAAACAGCTGACGTCGAAGCCGTCCATGCGAGCTCCAACGACATCGAGACCTTTGGGGTCGACGTACGAGTGTACATCAGTCTAGATAACACCGCTCCTATTTCTACGGTCCACTCTTCCTCGTTGAGAACAATGGCCCTTAAACGGGCCATCTAGATGTGAACACCAGAGGTCGACAAAGAACCGGGGTTAGCATTGTGCCCAAAGCCCATGATCGCGAAAGGCGTGCATTTGAGACCAAGCTCTCGAACTTGGGGTACCGCGGGTCATGTATGTCAGCATCACTAGTACAAGCCTGAGTGAGGCGATATATCACTGGCAATCGAGCCGAGGTCCTCTGTTGTGCCAGGCCGCACGAGCACGCGGATATCTGTGTGCCCTTGAGTTGACCCAATGAGCGATGTCTAGCACGAATTGAGGAGAGTCTGGGGGTCAACATAAGCAGTGGTAAATCTTTCCGAAAGCAAAGCGAACTCAGCACCTGGAGAGAAGGCTTGCGTTAGGAGCGAGATAATACGGAGATACACCATGGGCCATGGCATATAAGTTGACAATCGTGGCCCAAAGATATTTGCGCATCCCCGGCGACGAGCCGCCCTGGAATAGCTGAGGCGAAGAGGGAAAGAAGAATGAGAGTTCTCCTTTGAGTCACCATCCTCAGACCCTTCATCTAGGTGGAATAGCGGAGGTGCTCACTGCTCAGCGCTCAGCGCTCAGTGACGATTACAACTTAGATTTGATTAATCAGAGCTTCTTACTGGACAAATAGGTACAAATAAAATCACTTGTACTTCAAATCAAGCTTCGAATCGACCGTTGACAGAGATAGGGTACTTCTCATCACACTACGGCGATAAGAAAGGATGTCTGAGTTATAGTCATGATAAATGAAACGGCACTGCACCCCTAAAACGTGCTTGCGTGGCGTCTAGTCTGGCCTCATGGCAAAAAGCAGGAGCAATTACTCTTGATAGCCTGAGACTCAGTCCCAGGTTATCCTTAGGGTCCGTCTTATCAGCTTCTTCGCCTTCGAGTAGTCTCTCAATCAACGTGTCGAAAATCGCAAATTAACAGGTTCCAGATAGAATTTTCTCAAGGACTGCTGAAAAGACGCGGTCAGTAACAAAGTGCAGATAACAGAGGAAACGTTGGCGAGATACGATCATCTAGGTAGAAAAAATAAAAAGACCTTTTTCTATTCTGCTGTTTCACTGGTGGTTCACCTCCGGTTCGCCCTCAAGCTCGAGTCTCTATTGCATCTGCTCTCTTCCAAGGGCCAAGCTATGGGACGCTGTCGCAACGATACAGTTCTCATTCGTTCGCCAGGAAAAATGTTAATCCATGTTCTTGAGGTCCTTTCTCACAAATAACGGCCTAAAACGGAAAAAATCCCACGAAATCTCTGAAACTCAAAAACCTTGAAAAAGTACCCAAAACTTCTACCGACCGAAACCTGACAATGTATTGGCACATTTCTCTGCCTCCACTCTGCCTCTATGGAATCCCAATGACGGGCCCACAGTTCTCTTGGCCTGGGCAACTTCTCCAGCGGACTGTATGTTAGAAAAGTGCCCCAGATTATCAAAGATACGAAAACTGCTCTGTGATAGCACAGGCTCCAGCGCAGCCGCCGATGTCGAAGACCAAACCAAATGACATATGGAGAAAGTAACGTAATTCATCGTGCTCGGTTTTTGACCACCAGTAGTCAACAAAAGCCTCCCTGTTCGAAACATGAGTCAACCTTGCCTACAACGATTTGCGGTTCAAAAAGGTCATACAAGGGGTACTAAGTAGATTGTCATAAGCATTCACTGAGATTGAGAATACCCCTCGAAACTGTTCTCCTCCAGCTCAATTTCACGGCGCTCCTGCGTAAGCGAACAAGAATGGCAACACCAAGACGTAAGGCAATCGCCCATGGTGCCTCCACGAATGCTGTAGCGAGCGCGAATGTCCGCACGTGTACCAATCTGAAGACCTCGGTTAAGTGACTCCACTTGTGGCCAGCCGCCAATTCGACATACCTGCAAGATCCAAGCGTAACCGGGGATTACTAGGCAGCCATAAATACAACAATTGCTGTCATATCTTTCACCCCCACCCGGGAGAGGAGTGCCTCGGGTCTGGAGATGTTGGAGGCGCTGTTTGTTTTTGGTGTAGACCACGCAAGGACACCAGGCGGCCCAGCAGCCTTTTGGGGAAACCAGGTCAGCCAGTTTGTAAGAGCATTGAACCAAACTCTAATCAACATACAAAGACCACAAGCAGAAGTGCAATCGAACAAGTCATGGCTCCAGTCACGTCGGCCGTCCACTCCTACCTCACGATTCAAGGCATTCTTGTTGCCACCCGCTGCCATTGGAGCAGTTGCCTATTTATTTATTTTTTGCACGGAAGTCAAAATGGTTAGCACCATACGCTGGACGGGACAAAGAGTGTGCGTACTTGGGGCTGGGAGCTGATATGTTCCTTAGTATCGAACGCCATTTTGAGAGGGGTGTGAGAGACTGAGAGTAGGAGTGTTGCAGAGAACAAGACTAAAGCCCGGTAGCCCTGGCCAAGCCATCATGATGGCCTTTTATGCAAGTTGTAATGGCACACGAGGGCCGGCGCCCAGAGAGACTAGAACGCTCGTTGTCACATCCCATCAAGTCGAGAACTTTGAAATTTGGAGGGCGCTTCAAAGACGCCTTGAATGGTCAAGCTGTCAAGGGACACGACAATGCACGTGGTCCTCTCAAACCGTAGACCAACGTAAGAAGCATAGTGACAACTATTTTGTGCGAATTGAGTATTAAGTAGCACTACGCCTCTGCATAACTGTAAATTGGTATGGTAAGATGGAAGTGCGTAAGGAAGTGTCCCGTCTACAGGCTGCTGCCCTTTCCCCAAAAAAAAGTACATGCCCGGCCAGCGACGGCTATTACATAAATGAGGAAATATGATGGTTCCGTCCTGGTGACGGCTGGAGGTACAGATTTCTCAGGTCGACTGCAACATGCGACAACAGTTGTCAATGGGCAATACACTTCCTGTGGCTTGTCCTGTGGTCCACTTTTTCGTCTCTTCATAAACCTTTTGTTTAAATAATCAACGCTTGCTGCAAGGGGCCTTCACTTGGGCCTTCAGGTGAATCTTTGCAAACAGTGGCGCAGTTCTTCAGGCACTGTCGGTCATTCACAGCCATTTTCATAGCTTTGAAGCTTACTGTAAGTAGAATGAATCTCAGGAATTTCCCATCGGGAGGGATGCCGAGACTTACCATGATCCTTATTTTGAAATAAAAGTGAAATAATAAAAAAGAGCCCCGATAACAAAAAACCAGATCTCAGATAACCGGTTATATTTATTCTCCGCTCACTCTAGCCACTCAAGATATTTCGTCCAGGACACCATCGTTTTGAAAACAGCCCTAAGCCGCTAAAACGGCGTGAGCTAGTACCAGTATCGGGTACCCGCAATCCTTCATGCCACACACCGCTTCCCACGTAAGACCGGATGACCCTCGATGTGGTCGAATACGACTGTAGGCCTTTAATGACAGGGGACTGAGATTCATTGAGGTCGGAAAGTGCTCTCCTATCATTAGGGTATCTACGTCAACACGTTTTCTTGCTCAATTCTAATTTCTTAGTGCACCTCGTGGAGAGCCATTTCACGGGCAGGGTCAACGCCGCCAAGTCAGGTCTGGACAGCGCCCATGACCGCATGACGGGTTTGGGCGCCGATTGGACTCAATTCCAAGCACGCCTCAGCCTGGAGGCAACTGAATGACGCCCATCTATCATGAATATGCGAATATATGCAATCCATCACATGGGCATGCTCCACCCACACTGCCTGTGCCGTGATGATCAATTCGCGCTCACTCTCACCACAGAACTGAGGATCGTTTTGCGCCTACAGTTGATCATGAATACCCTCATCGTATCTCGGATAGATCTGTTATCCTGCTCAATCTTGCTTTGGCACTTGCTCTCTCAGCCTGCAGTGTTGAGTACGTTAAGTTGAGAATGAGAACGTGCTACTAAACTGAGCAACCACCAGGTGACTAATCGACGCACGTTTTCCTGTCCTGAACCACCGTGACCGTGCCTCATACTATACCGGCTTCACCACTTACTGTAACGCTTCAAATTCCTGAACAATCTCTGCCTATTTAATTTTCATCACATGCAAGGGTAGGGAATTACCGGTGAGCTTCCTGACATTGAAGTGCGCGATAAAAGGAGGCGAACCATGAAGTCTTCCCCACTTTCTTCCATGCCTTGCCCTTCTGAAGTGCCCGTAGTTCAAGCGTTTCTCTAGCGAGAGAGATCTGGTGTTTGGATTGCGGAAATCTCAACCCGCAGGCCAGGGCCATACAACAAAGTCAGCGGAGACCAACAGTCAAATCGTCTCGATTATCGCGATGTGGAGCTACCTTTGAAAGTCACGTATGCATGTGTCACTCTCCTGTTACCTGGTCTACGCAAAGGTCCACATGTTCGAGTTCGGGTTACCGGCATAGCTTTTTCTACGAAGGTGGTGGCATTCGGGAACCAGCAGCGCTTTTTCGGTGACTACATTTATATTTGAGCCCGCTGACGTCTTGTGGGACTCAACCGCGGACGCTCGGTCGAATCACGGGTGCATCACCATCACTAAGTCTTGGTACAAAAGCGGAAATGAGATCACCAAGTCACCTAGGGTGTATTCTGGTCTGGAACCTTCTTCGACTGCTAATCCGATCCAGAACGCTATGGCTTGATGGGTGGCTGGGGCATCTCCGCGGATGTTGAGAACCCTGTGATGGCATGGTGTTGTGGGTGTTCGCCATCACCGCTGTCTGAAACGATATACGTCAGGAATGTTCGTCGTAGTCGTCTTTTTCTCAAGGTCGGGATGGCCAAGCGACACTAATTTCCCCTACGATAGGTGACTTTTACCTTCGGACGCCGCTCAGCGGTGAAGATGGCTCACGGAACAGTACTGTGCGGCTGCACAGTGACCGGGATCAGCCGATTCTTGCTTTTGTAATTCGAAGATTGACTACGCGGATACACGAGGGAGTTCGACGATCGATGAACTCTCGGGTTACACTAGCCCACTGTGTTCACTCTTCAAGAACTTCAAAGACCGTGACCCAAAACTCTCGTACCTACTCACCAAGAGGAAGGCGATCATCCTTTTCGCTGATTACACCAGGATTTGCAGGACCCTGTACTATGCATGATATCCAGCAGCTGCGACGGGACAGCTGGTGACTCTTTAGGGTGGTTAGGGTGACTTGAAGAGTAATCGCTGTGGATCGACTGGACCAACCGAGTTTCCTACAACAAGTCAGAGCCTCTGATCGGGCATGAGGGCATCAACGGGTGACCCACGAAGGCTCTACAGTGGCTGGAGCGACCAGACGGGGAATAGCCACGAACTTCGTGTCTCCGTGTCCCTGTCAACGCTTGGTGCCTATCCTTGGCACGACACACGAGCGATCCACTAGCGCTTTCTTGCTTGCTTTCTTGAGCACTTCTTGAGCACTTTACTAGTAGTACGAGCATTTGATATGAGCACGGTCGAGCACTTGGGTTCTGACACGATTCCCTTTCCTACTGTACAGTACATCACTGGTTAAAAATGGACTCGTGCAATGACCATGCCACTTGGTTACCGTCGCGTACTAAATATTCAGCGCTCAGCAGGTACGTATACCACGTATATAACGTGATTTTATTGATTACAAAACCTTTTTATTTCAACAACTCATATTTAGCGCCCAACCTTTTCTCAGTCCACTGCGACCCCTCGCCAAATGTACGAAAGAAAGAACAGGCCCAGATGGTCGATAAAATCAGCCCATGGAGTGGCCAAGACTATCCTGTGTCTTAAAATTTTGAATCCCGGAGGAGTCACAGCAGCGTGCATTCGTCACCCGAGCACTGGTCGTTCTTCCTGTTTTGGATTACCGATCTCCTTTCAGGCGCCTTTACACCGTAAGCAGTGCTTGTTGTCTGCGAATTGCGCTCCCCTTCAGGTTACGTTGCCATGCAACCTGCCCCATGCCCAACAGTGCCTATCAGAGCCATCTGCGTATTGTTCGGTATTGTTGCGTGTCTGACCTCAGGACCAGAGTCCATGCAGAACTCCTCGTATCTCCGTCACAAGGCGCTTAACTATACGGCGGGTAGCGGGATGAATGAATTAAGTCCTCTATAAAACCGCGAGAAAGTTCAAACGAAGGTTGACTAAATTGCTCTTGGTCCTGAACATCATGACCCGTGTCGCGCTTTGCTTGCCCCTCCTTTTGCTCATTAGTATCTCGGCAGTTTTCGCGCGTTTTCCGGATGCTCTACTCAGGCTGCAGAATTCTTTGGCATCGAAGAAAGACGAATTCCTGGAGGCACGTCCGCCAATACACCACGAGGCCGGCGTCAATCTGACGCACCGCGCCTTAAGACGGTTTGCAAATCGCAAGGTCGACCGTGAGTCACGCTGTTTAAGTGTGCTTTGTCTCCCTTAGTAATCAGCGCCTCAGACTTTCACGTCAAAGGAACTTCTATTCCTCACGTGGATTTTGATGTCGGAGACAGTTGGTCAGGCCTCTTGCCTATCAGCGCGGACCCATATGAAACACGCAAGGTTAGGAGTTTAACTCCTTTTGTATGCAATAACACTCAATCAGAGCAGCTATTTTTCTGGTACTTCCCACCAACAGCGAAGGGTAACGAAAACGATCTCATATTCTGGTAAGCGCTAGTTGCTGACTGCGGAGTCTGCGGAGACGCCAACCTAATCCAGGACGAATGGTGGACCAGGTTGCTCGTCTTTAGCTGGATTTTTACAGGAGAATGGAGTAACACAACCTCGCCCGTCTGACACATTGACACTAAATTGCATGTCTATAGCCTATTAGCTGGCAGTATGGTCAAGCCAAGCCGACTTCAAATCCTATGAGTTGGACGAATCTAGGACACATGCTTTGGGTGGAACAACCCGTAGGGACCGGGTTTTCTCAGGGCGTACCAAACATCCACGTGAGCAACCTATTCTTGTCGACAACCTGATTATCGGATGCTACGATACGCAGAACGAGGTAGAACTTGCAGCACAGCTCGTCGGATTCTTCCAGCAGTTCCTAAATATCTTTTCGGAGCTAAAAGGGAAGAACTTTTACCTGACAGGAGAAAGCGTAGGCACTCAATACCTCCACTTTCGAAGCGTTGTTGACACATTTTCAGTATGCCGGACTCTATGTGCCATGTTGGTAGTCTCGTCATTATGCGGGACCTACCCATCTTACGAGATCACAGATCTTGCGGATTATATCTTTTCTAACTCCAGTTTGCTGGACCTGAAAGTGCAGGGCATATGGCTTGGGTCCCGTATGTATGGTTAAATCGTACCAGCCTCATCACTCTAACGACACTTCAGCTGTCCTTGCCGAAGATGTAATCTCCTTCCAAGTACCCTCTGTGAACTTTGTTCACAAGAATGAGAACGTGTTTGCGTTCAAGTCATTTCCTTTCGCTCCGTCTCTGTAACCTATTATCTCATACCTCTCTATGTCAGTCAATCCTTTCTCGCACATATCGACCAGGTCGCCGACTCGTGCCAATATACGTCGTATCTCTCAAAGTACCTGACATACCCACCCCTGCCTGCTCCATTCCCTCTTCCGGGGGGGTCGACTGAGGCAATCCCAGGCTGCGATGTGTACACAGAGATCGCAAATGCCGCACTCACCCTAAATCCTGCTTTTAACGTCTTTCGCATATTCGATATGGTATGTCGCCTTTATTCCGACTCGACGACTCTTATGCATTTCGTCCTAGCCCCCCGTTCTGTGGGACGTTCTCGGCTTCCCGTCAGTCCTTAACCGCAGAAGGACACTAACTTTATGCTGATCTGCGCTCCCACTTGTAGCGGCACGTTCTCTCAAATTCAAGTCCAACCCGTGTATTTCAATGATCCAAAGGTAAAAAAAGCAATCCACGCACCAGTGGATGTAGAGTGGACCGAGTGCGGCGCCGTCCCATCCGTCTTTGCGGGATCGGGAGACACGAGTCTGTCTCCATTGTACGGAGTTCTGCCTCGGGTTATCGCACACGGCGCCCGCACGGTTATAGTCACTGGCTTGGCCGATTTCGTGCTAATCTCCGAAGGGTGGGGGTCACATTCTACTCCAGCATTTGACTATGACTCATACTACCTGTCTCGCTTGGCAGAACGCGCATAGCGATCCAAAAGTGAGCTTTCTCTCGATCACCCCTTCTCTCGCTGGTGACTTAACAGAGACGTTCGGTATTAGCACGACTTGTGCGTATCACTGACTACGTCTCTTCGATTCGTTTTGACATTCGATATTATTTCGAAGGGGGTGGCAAGCAGGGCTTCCAGAGCGCCCCTGAACCCGACTCGTTCGTCGTTGATGGGGTTGGGGCCTTTGGGACAGTGCAGTCGGAGCGCGGATTGACCCTTTATGAAGTGGCGATCACAGGACATATGTACGTCACGTGTTTTGCTTCCTCGCTTGTTGGTGGACCTTCTGAAAACGTGTCGCTTGGGCTTGGCAGGATACCCCAGTTCAACCCTTCTGCTGCGTTCCAGTCAATGCAGTATCTGCTAGGTGTTAGGGAGACACCCTAGTCGCTGCGTAACGGCGCTTCTTTCCCTTGTTTGGCTACTCATGGCCTGGGCTCTAAGTTCACATTTCGTAAAATACTCCAAAGTTTCACCGGCCTTCATTTTTGGACTATCGTGATCACTCATATTTGTCATTGGGTATCGTTGCACTTCATACATTCGCTTTTTTTGTCATTGTCGAAAATCACCTATGACGCTTCTCCGGGTACAGGTTAGACTGCCATATTCACTTACTGAGATTTCTTCATAATCATGTTAAAAACAACGATCCGAACAGCCACTCGTTACCTGTCTCGAACCTCTGATCATCGTGAAGCGTAGCTGAGAACCTGTCAAGCCTCCTTATCCTTCTTACTAGAACTATAGGGCAAAGAGAGCGCCGGGCTGCCTCTGCGCGTACTGTAGCGTATACAGGTTGGTTGCAGAGACCTTTCTGAGCACATTAGAAGCCAAAGGAAGAGAGATCATCCCACACAAATAGCCTGCAGGATCTGGCTTGTAGGAACCATTGACAGCCCGAAATCTGAGTCTTCAGCAGGACAGGATCGAGCCAGCGGGTGCGGCAGACACAGGCGCAACTCGAATATGACTCGAACCTCGCTTGCGACACTACGACCATTGTAGATGTTGCTGTAGTACGAATACCGCGACTGGGCAGCAGCCTAGGAAGTACACACATTGTCGGAGTACCACTATGTTTCGATCCCACCGCCGCACATCACCCGATAATCACATGCCCTGTCGGCACGCTCGAGAGTCGACAGAATCCTCGCGGTGAAAAGGTATCCACCAGTAGCAGTGCTTATACAGTAGGGAGACGCATCGGCCCATGATAATCCTATTTGTCGTCTCGAAGCTTGCGCCCAGCTCGCGCTCGCCCGGGCCTCTGACAGACCCCGCCTCAACAAGTGACCCACAGAGGCGTGGTACTCAGCAACCGTGACTCGAAAAGGTAAACTCGATTGTTGGATGTAGTATGCTGGCGCTCAGTTTGCCATGGGTAATATAATGGATTGGTTCCAGGAATGAAAATCAGAGACCAACCTGAACTTAAAGAGCTAGTGAGCGTGTGAGGGCTATCACCGATGGTGGCCCTCGCTTGAACTCTCGTACCTGCCGAGGAATGTGTGGGTGACTCAGATACTATAACTCGAAACCAACTAGCATGGATGGTGCGGTCGTCGCACCCCAAGCGTCCGCGCACCCTTACCGCAGCAGAGAACTATTCGAACTTGAACCATTGTTTTATGAATTCGAACTGGCGGGACAACTAAAAGGGGCTTTAAGTTGCTAGGGATTACGCAACTTACTAATAGCCTCGGAGTCTGAGCTGCCAACGACCAGAGAAAGGGCTGGAGATTTTGGTTCCGCTGAAAGTGGTAAGGGGTAAATCGACCGGGATGCCAGTGCCGTGGTCACCCGTATCGCACGAATCTGCCTCGACTCGGAGCGAGCCACGATCCACGAATGGCTAAGTCAACTGTAGCCCGGCCCGAGATAACCCCTGCGCGGCTCGACCCAGAACTGAGTGATCCGTTCATATTCCCTCAGCTTCCGTGATCTCCCGGCCTCAGTAGAAGACTTGGATGTTAGAGAAACTTTATGCATGACTTGGGGAAGCACAAGATAACTTGGAGGCGGCTGGCACTGTATTGAAACGTGGGGGTTGCGACGATACTTTGATGCGCTGTGTTATGTTACTTCGCGATATATACTTCACGATCAGCATTGGTCAAGATGGGCAGAAAATGTTGAGGCGCCACCACAAACTTGACCACAAAGCAGAACCGAAGCGCAAATTATACCAAGCGAACAAGGCATACAGAGACGGACCCTTGGATATGCCGTGCAAGTGTCGGGCCCTCTAGCTTGAGCTCGAGCCTGAGTGTGAGTTTGTACAAGGTCGCGAAACGTCGATCCGTCAGAAAGTCACTTATAGTAGAGGCCTCAGTGGGGTGCCCTAGTACGTTACATAGGCCGGGGGATTGTTGTACTTTATTCGGATAAATTTTCCGCTTACTGCCCGTGTCAGTGCAGCCTTTGGGGCCAAATATAGTAGTCACGTGTTCTTCGCACTTCTCCGACGCCCCTTCACGAGCCTGAGATCCATCCTATCATTAGAACCTGCTACTTCAGAGCGCGAGGCACAGCGGGGCCAGGAGGGCGCCAGCGTGCCGCCGCCTTGATTGTGCTATCACGGTGCTGTTTGCTCCAAGAATGCTAAAGATAGACACGGAGGCCGGCCGGCGCTGTCGGACTTTCCGAGTCGCACGATTGCGCAGCGGCGGGAGGAAAAGATTTCTTCGCAGAAGCTTCCTGCTGGCGGCAGAAAGGTTAAGTGAAAGGACCTGAGGGCTGTCCTACTTGTAGCGGGGCGTCCGAGTCGACTCTCAGAACAACTCGCCCGGCGCGTGATGAACAGTTGCAGATCTGAGTCGAACGCAAAAGAAGGAAGCTTTAGACTGGGACCCAACTACCACAATTGTATGGTTTGACATGGTCTGATGATATTGAATCTTTTGAGGCGAACCCCTGATAACTTTGGGATACAGTAGTACGGCGCCAAATTGGAATGGATGCATGAGCATCTGCAGGCGCGCTAGAGTCCCCATATCTTATGACCTCCCTCTTTCTTTCTGTTCCTGCGTCTTAGGGATCAATCGAAATGAGGTGTGGCCGCGGGATTGATCTCCACGGGACACACCACCTGGCCGAAGTTGGCGAAGGATGGGTTCAAAAGTTCTTTGAATGCTCGGCCATGCAACCCCTCCTGTTGAATTTGGACACCTCTCAGGCCTTCCATCAAGGTGCCACCATTCCGGAAGACCCCCGCAACAACAACGCGGTTCGCATATTAGGAATAGTCCTACACACAATGGAAGCTGTATGAACGCGAAGAAAGTGGCAAGCATCCAGGGATCTGTCCGTCTCGCGACAATCCGCGTCGCGACGTCGAATTCACTTTCTCGAATTAGGCCTTCGTGGGATCATCTGCCCGGTCGTGTGGGAGCATGTGAATATGTATGTATGCGCCCTCGGATCTTGCATGGAATGAATGATATTTCATCAAAGGGCTGGCTGGCGCGCGGGTTGTGCGGGTGGAGCGTCAAGATGTCGAACCCCAAAAGGGTGGAAGCAAAATTGCATGCATCACATTACCGTGGTGCTTCGTTCCGCGTTAACCGGACAATACCCCGTGTGCTAGGGCACAGGCAGGGAGGGCGCGCTAGGCACCGTCGCACAGATACAAGAAAGGTTAGTGAGTCCAAAGTCCGCTGAATCACGCGCCGTTCAATTAACCCAGGCCGCACCCCCTGTATGCTCATGACGCTCCAAAGAGGCACCAAAGAAGTTCTTATTACAATTTGTTTTTTGTTACAAGGGGACATTCCATACCTCCTGCCTATGGAGCGCAACAAACCTAGAAATGAGCGGAATGAGCACGATGAAGGCGATCCGATGTGAAAAGAAAGAGGGTCAGTATTAGCATGGTTAATCTTCAGCGCTCGCCCATAAAGCGAACTTAGGGCTTGACTTCTATTGTGTTCGATCCTGCCTGAGATAATGGGAGACGACACTCACCATATTTGCTTGCTACCTGTAACTTTCCCCTCACTATACCCTGCCCCCGTGAGCCTTGAGGTGCTTCGGTGTCTATGACAGAGTGGATATTAGCGTCGTCAGAAATGGACCGATGGTCAAAAGAGAGCTCAGAACAATACATGGAAGATATTTCACGAGCACAAAGGCTTCGTAGCGATTCTAAGTCTCGTCACTGCGAGAGAAAGCGATGGAGAGGCAACTCACCGGTCTGAGTGGTCATGTCCGCGGTTGAGTCGATTTTTTCGCCTATAATAATGAGTCACGAGGAAGCCACGTGTGCGATGCTCATTGAATACCAGACAAGCGCTAAATTCTCTTCTTGAAGCCCGTGGAGACACGGGTAATTGTATATTGGAAATATAAGCTCGCTTGCGCCAAGCGATTTAGACGGTATGCGGCACCTGCACTGCAGAATGCTGCAGAGGAAGAGAATCATCACGCTCAACATCAACTACTGTACCAGTGTTAAAGGTGTCCACTGGGTGTAATTCCCGCCACGTGGCGTCTCGCCTACCCAAGTGAACCAGGCGCTGAGCAGGAAAATGAGAGAAGCGGGAGCGATGGCCGTGGTCTTAGGTGCGCCGGAAAAAAATGACTCGCTTCTCGCTTGCTGTTGTGAAGCGCGTAACTTCCTCTCATCTCCAAAGCAGTCACCACGACTAGGGGCCGGTCCTCGTCTCATTCGACTGACATCACACCATGGGCAACACCACCAGCTTCAACAATGTCACACAGGTCGTCGAGACTCGCGGTGGACTCCTCCTAGACGCAAGCACCTTCGCTAACACGACCACTCACGGACCGCTCGGCCTCGCCTTCAATACTGTCTGGGTTGTGGGCGCAGGAGAAGACACCCCCATTGGGCCGTACGAAACAACGTCCCCGCTAACATACGAGAATCTGTCAGGGCGATGGAGTGGTGCGTGTGCTTGTGACTTTTGGAGTAGCCTTTTTTACTTACGAGTGGAGCAGGACCGGAAAAGGGTAGGTGTCGAGAATAGTGGTGATCGGGATGGCTAACGCGAGGACGGAGTAGAATCAGGGGACGACACATGGACCGTTATGTGGAATCCGGAAGGAAGCGAAGGGGTCAACTTCACGCTTGTGCGATGGCTGGATATGAGCTACGGGCAGCTGGATGCATTCCAACATGGGTTTAATGTATGCCTTAAGAAAAGGCTTGACAGCCCGGGTGCGATGCCGGTGAGTTGCCCACATTGGTGCTAAGTGCATGGTGCTGATGCTCCAGCGGGCAGTTGAGTGAGGATCCGATCTTAGGCGAGGCATTGGAGGGGATTGAAAGCGTGCTAAAGGAATGAAGTGTGATCGTGGGAGTGTGTGACATGTGACACTGGTTAGTTTTGGTGACTTACCTTACAAAATTGGAAATTAAGACTTAATCCCCTTTCGACGACCGACCCTCCCTCTAAATGTCGCACCCCCTCTCACTCCTTCTCTATCATCATGCTCCATCCCGTGAAAAATAAGTTCGTATCTACCCTTTCCTCCTCCAGCTCTCTTCTCACTCTCCGTGCAGCTTCGATGCTCTCCAGGTCTATATCCAATCGCAGAAGGACCTCCTGGCCCGCACTCAGTCAGACATAGACCGCCTTCGACTTCTACGCGAACAGGCTACCGCGAATCCTGAAGATTTTTTTGACACTTTCGATGACAAGGTTTTTGATCATCATCTCTCGGCATTTCGATATATTCACACATTCGTAGCTCAATAGTGATGTCTTTCGCTTTGACCATCAGCCTGATATCGCCGCAGAAGTTCAAGACAAGATCGATTGGGATATATTCAAAGGCCAAGGTGCACCCTCTTCCTTCTCTGTTATTATTTTTTGCTTATCCTTCGACACGAAAAGACCCTACCCCCCTCCGTGCCTTTGCCGCTGATCTCCGCGCAGCGCATTATGTGCGGTCCCAACCATCAGCCACACAGCAAACGGCATTGTCATCAGCCCAGCAGCTCGTACGAAGGGCAAGGCGGTCAATCATCGAGCCAGTTCTCGCCTCATTCGAGCTCTCATCTGACTCATCCGATGGGGAGCAATTGGCGCCCGAGATCCTCCGCCCAGCACGTGAAAAGGAACAGCTGCGCCGCATACACCTCCGCAACAAGGGTGGGCTGACCCTCCGTGCGTCAGGTGTGCACATCCGCCGCGACATTGGAGACGAGAGCGCCGACGTTGACATCGCAACGACTGACGGGGTGTCGGTGGCGGCGGCGTTCACCCCTGGCGCCTTGGTGCCGTCGGCGTCAAACTTGGTGAACTCGAAAGTACCTTCCCCACGTCCCACACGTTCCCGTCGACCTCCAACCCGCCCACCAGCGACCACGGCAAAGGCCAAGGTCCTTACTCTTCAAACGAACTGGCATCCCGAGCCTGACAAATGCGCTCCCGCGGCCAAGAAGGAGAAGCCAAAGTCAGAAACGTACAAGCAGGCATGGTCGATCTCAGAGCAGCATCTCCTCGAGCGACTACTCACCGAGATCCCCGACGGTGAGAAAAACCGGTACGAAACACCGTTTTTTTTTTGTCCATGTATGAGAAGCGGAAATGTTTACGTCTTTTTATAGGTGGTCTAAGATATCGAAGGCTATGGGTGGTCGCCGCACTCCGCGTCAGGTCGCGAGCCGAGTACAAAAGTATTTTGAGAAGTTAAAGCTGTTTGGTGTGAACGTAGAGCGAGCATAACTTAGTGTATACACGATGTAGTAGTTCGTAGACAACTCTGGTTTTGGCAACTTTCCCGACAAGACGCATCTATCGAGTCCATACCTTGCAGGCTAGATCCCTCTTTCTGTTCTGATCCACTTTACGGATTCTTGATGCCGCGTTGGGTGCTCGCTAGTACAACAATCTAGGCACCAAGATCTTTCTGACACGCGGTATGGAATTGTGCCCCCTCGTGCGTTTCGATCACCTCACGCGTATCTCTGACGTGTTGATGGTCTGTAGACGACAAAGGTACCATCGATACCGCTACTCATTGCTCTCCTCACCTAACTTTTTACTCCCTTATTCTTTGGTGCTGACAACCTGCTCATTCGCCATGGGTTGTCACTTCCGTTGCTCCTTCCCTTTACTTCACTGGCTCGCCAATCTGCTAATCTGCTACTTGCGAATTCCACTTGATTCCTATCGATTTCACAACTGGCGACTGCTCTCTTCTTGCGAATCTGGTGGCCTTCACACCTCCGGGATGTGCACAGCTCTGTTGCACCTCATGGCCAAAGTCATGGGCGCGCTTCCCACCAGTGCGTTATGACTTCTTTCATCTATCTCTATCAAAAGGCAAGTCGCAATTTCTGAAAGCAACTGAGACAGACTCGGACTCGGACCCAGAAGACTTCCCTTTTTCTCCACCCTGTACCACACTGTGAAGCGATAGAAATCGCTCACATCAGGTTTCTTATCTGCGATACGCAGAGCCACACCTAGCGCTGGCTGGCCTCCGTGTCCGTCTTTTGGCTCTCTCTTCGAGCTGGCAGCACAATCAAGGTACGTATGTTTTTGTTCTCGGCATACTAGCTTAGCTCCCCGGTATATCTGTGCCTCGCGCTCCGATGTGTGGCAGGGGTTAGGGTTTCAAGCTCTAGTGAAGGAGGCGGACAAGAGGGTAAAACAATAATCCGGTCGTTGTTAGAGCCCATCGAGGCACGCGCGCATAGATGAAGGTATGCAGGGGCGGAGTGGGCGGCACCTTCGTCATGAAGAACATTTTCCCCAGCCAAAAGTATCCCATCATTTCCCGACTTCCCGTGTCCCCGCCACTCACTCCTTGCACACCTCCAGAACGGCGGGTACGAGACTAGTAAAACGCATGATTACTGTAATTTGCCTGATTGTCTGTACCGAGGATTACGGAGTATGCAACGGATTTATCCGACAATAGACTCTTCTTTGAACAAAGGCGTCTACTGTATGACTTGTTGATAGACTGATGTCTCGTGACCGAGCTCGCGCTCAGACTTGGCACGGCATATGCCAACTATTCTCAACTGTCTCTATGGGCACTGTTCACTTGGTTCATTTGCTCCTCAGCTCTGCTTCGCGGCGGTTTCAGGATAGCTGACCACCAGGAGGATATTATCTTTGCGTTGCTTTCTTGGAATTGGAAGGGCCTTTTTTTTTTTTTTTTGACAAATCGGCAGGATAACAACTTTCTCATGAACTTTCTGACACAAAACAAACGAGCTACAGTACATTCCGATTCTGTCGTTTCGCTCATCAACGGTGCGAACGACTCAAGAAAACAATCCAAGCGACTCCGACAGGTGTTTTTCAAGTTATCAAGCTTATTGCACGTGAAAATGACTAGGGGATGGATGGTTTACACGTTTGCGACCCCGTTGGTCCGGTGCCTCTGTCATAGGAGATCAGACACGTCGCCCCACGGTATCCAGGAGTAAACTATACCATCACATGCGACAAGGGCCTCATCTATGCTATTGAGAGGTCACCCTGACTCGGATCCCAGTTCGGCATCCAAACAATCACTACGTTGATTCAGTCAGGGTTGTGAAACGTACGTATACAAGCGAGTATGACTCACACAAAGCACCATTTTTTTTCTTTGACCTCGTAAGGTGCCGGAGCGGCAAGGGCACAAACTGCAAGCAGAATCACTATGGCGGCTCTGATGAACACCATTCTGTTCGCCATGGGATGAATTAGTGATGAAGGAGAGTGGGGGATGACAAGATTGTGAGCATGGGTGGCCAATTTATAGTCACATTCATGCAAGATCGCCGCAATATATTCTGCCCATCTTGACCATCGCCGGTTGTGGAGTGATATCGCGAAGTAATACAGCACAGCCATCGTGGTATCGTCGCAACCCCCCCAAGTTTCAATACAGTGCCAGCCATCTCCGAGCCATCTTGCGCTTCTCCAGGCCACATGTAAAGTTTCTCGAACATCAAAGTCTTCCACTAAGGCCGAGGGATCACGGAAGCTGAGGAAATACAAACGGGTCATTCAGTTTTGGGTCGAGCCGCGCAGAGGTTACCTCGGGCTACAGTTAAATTGGCTATTCGTGGATCGTGACCTACTCGAGGCAGATTCCTGCAATGGGGGTGAGCAAAGCATGCTGGTCGATTTACGACTATAAGCGGAATTAAAAGCTTCGAGCCTTTACTCTGGTCATCGGACACTCGGACTCCGAGGATATAGTGATTCAGTCAGTTGGATAATTCCCCCTCCCTTTAGCCGTTCACAGAACAATGGTTTGCACGGTTCGCCGTCACTAGCTCTTCCAGGTTCGTCTTCCATTTCCATTCCTGGAAACAATCCAATATACTACCCATGGCGAACTGAGCGTCAGCATATTGCCTTCAACAATCGAGTTTACCCTTCCGAGTCACGATTGCTGAGCGACGTGCCTCTCCGGTCACCTGCTGAGGCTGTGGTCTGTCAGAGGTCCGGGCGAGCGTGAGTCCCGAGACGACAAAGAGGGCCATCACGATAGGCGCCTCCCTACTGTATCAGTACTGTATCAGCACTGCTACTAGGGCAGTGGATCCCTTTTCACCGCGGGGATTCTGTCGACACTCCAGGGTGACGGCATGGCGTATCATTATCGGGTGATGTGCGGCGGTGGGATCGAAGCATAGTAGTGAGATTCTTACGCCTGTGTCTGCCACGCACAGCGAGCTCGACCCTGTCCTGCTGAAGACTCGGATCTCTCCTATGGGACAGACCCTGCAGGTTATTTATGCGATGGAAGCCGCCCGAGTGTATGCCCAGGTCGGTAGAAATCCCAGCGCTATATATACTGGGCACGTGAAGGGCTCGGAATGTTTTGCTCCCGTGAGGACGACGATGTTACCCTTATGTTACCCGTCAGGTAGTAAGCAATGGGAGAGTGGGAAGGGGGGTAGATGAAGGGGGATGAGGAAGAATTTACGCGTTTACCTTTTGCGATTGTTGAGTTCTGGGACAGAGTCGGGTACCGCCGCGGCTGCAACTTGAAGCTCGGCCGTTCTGGGCTTCTCATGATGTTGCTGGTGGCTGGTTTCGGGGTAATTTACTGCATGTTCCGCCGGCCAATTCGAGGGAAGTGCCTCAAACCACCTAAGCGATGGGCGGCAGTTTCTGTTCTGAGTCCCTGTATTCCGCCATAATGAGATTTCGTCACTTTGAGAGTCTCAGTAAATCGAGTCCACATCTCTGGTGACTACTACCCTGACTGGGCCTGACCTGACAGCATCTCAGTCTGTTTGCGCGTCTATCTTCGACGCTAGCATCGCCGGTCGCCGGTCGCCGATTTCTTGCCAGGATTAGCTGACCATGAGGCCGTGTACGCCTCTGTCTGGTGATCACATTCCTCGTTCCTGCCTTCACCTGTAGACCTCCCCATCATAACTCAGTCTCTTCCTCCGCAATCGCCACACCTGTCATGTCTCGCTTCCAAGACATTTTCAATGCTGCCTTAAAATCGTATCAAAAGCAGACCGAGAAGGACCTTATCGCACATCCACTCGCCTCCCAGTTGGAATCGTGCAACTCAATTAGCGCCATCTTTATTGTGCTTCAAGATCAAGTTCGGGAATTCAATCAAGCTCGTAGCGGCGATGAGAGAGCGACAAAGTGGTTGATCCCAACCGTGAACCTCCTTTACTCGTTTTCTGCCGCCATATCGGAGGGCGTCGGTCTGGTAAGTCTCAACACTTGATCTAATGTAAGCATCTCTGACATATGTTTTCAAGCACTCGACCGTGACGCAGATTCGTGCGATGCGGGTGGCGCTCACGTGATCATTTCTCGCTGGGCTGGTGTGTGGATTGCACCCAATTCATAACACCGACCCCCGCCTCGTACTCCAAGTACATCAGTCGGCACACGCACGCCCACGACATGAACATTCGACTTAAATCAAGAGCACACTCTCGTCCAGGTACTAGTGAAACTCACTCCCTTTTTAAACCCTCTTTGCCGGCTAAGAGCCTCTCCTCACCATTCGTCCGCCCGCCCGCTACTTTGCTTTCCTACGCTGCAGATTGAGAAATATTACGTATATCATCGCCTTTGTATGGGGCTGCGTAGAGCGTTGACGATCGGTAGGTGGAACAGGTTCGCGGTAAAAGCCGTCGAGCACGCACAAGTACGCTCATTCCCCGACAGTTGTCATCGAATCCCCTTTCTAGTTGCCTTCTGACGAAACCCCACCGACGTACTGCTTGAGAAGATCCCTCCGCGCGCGAGTTGAAGCTCACAAAAAAATGCCACTTTGGGGGTGTGGGCCGAACTCAGCGCGGGTTCCCGGAGTGTGCGATAGCGCCACTCACGAGCCTCATGGGGACTGGGCGAAGAGCGATGGCGTGCCTTTATCAATTCGTGTCTCCGACACGAATGGATCCTACCTCCTACCCCCTTCCACGTCTTTGTCGCTGATCTTCGTGCAGCGCATCATGCGCGATCCAATCATCAACGACACAGAAAACTGCGTTGTCGTCAGCCCAGCCGCTCGTACGGAGGGCGAGGCAGTCTATCATCAGCCAGTTCTCGCCTCGTCCGAGTTCTCATCTGACTCAATTAACAATTGGCACCCGAGAACCTCCGCCCCACACGTGAGAGGGAGCAGCTGCGTCGCATACACCTACACATCCGCCGCGACATTAGATACGAGAACGTGTACGTTGACGTTGACATCGCAACGAGCGACGGGGGGGCCTATGGCAGCCGCGCTCGCCCCAGCTCCTTGACGACGTCTGCGCCTAACCCAGTAAACTCGAATATACCTTCCCCTCGTCCCACACGTCCCCTTTGACGTCCAACCCATCCACCAGCGACCACGGCATAGGTCAAGACTCTCGCTTTTCAAACAACCATCATTATGAACCCGACGAATTTCCTCCCGCGGCCATGAAGTAGAAAACGAAGTCGGGAAGCACAAACAGGTGTGGTCCGTCTCAGAGCATCATCTCTTCGACTGCTCACTGAGATCCCCAACGGTGAGAAAAATCGGTGCGAAACACCGTTTTTGTCTATGCCTGAGAAAACATAAATGCTCACATCTTTCTAATAGGTGGTCCAAGCTATAGGAGGCCACCGCCCTCCGTGTCAGGTCGCGAGTCGCGTACAAAAGTATTGGTGTGAACGTGGAGCGGCACAACTTCACATCGACCTACTGTGAGTATGTTCAACGTAGACGTCTCTAGTTATTGTTATTCGACTTCCCATGCGACGTGATGCACTATTGAATCCATCTTCACCGATTCTGTTCCAGACACGTCCGTGTCATTCATTCTTTTCCGTGAAGAAGGTATCCTCGCCGTCTTGAGCGTATCCGGAATACATTCGCCATATTTAAAAAAAAAAAAAAAAACATTCGCCATAACACTGGCATTAACAGCCGGTGATGCATCTCGTGACGCAAACACTGGCAAGTTGGTAAGGCTGGCCTTTTCCTAAGCAATATGAGGTTTATACAGTTGGAATTGGCGAGACAGGCCGTCCTTTTCGTTCAAACAACTGATCCATGTTCTCGAACGTCAGCGCCACTGCAAGTGTTTGATTGCTCTCAGACAGGGGTACGGTATCCCGTACTACGTATATGCGTACCGTGAGAATACTAGTAGAGCTTGGAATATGGCAGCGATATTAATGTCGTCACTGGACATGGCCAGCTGTCCTTGGACGTGTCCGCTGTGTATGAGTCTGAACAAAAATGCCCCGCGCTCATGCCGCGGAGTCATGCTAGCCACGGTCATGGGCGGGATACCATTTTGTCAGCCATCAACTTTTTCTGTTATCACAGACGGAGTCACCCCACGAATGGGTCTGCCCTCCGAGTCCTAGACTTTGCTTGATCTTTCTAAATTTCACGAGATCGCATGGACCACCTCAGCCCACCCTGAAGCAGGTCCGGATAGCCATTGCGGCTACAAGGCGGTCCCTCAGAAAGGTCCCATCTAAGTCCAAGGTTGGCTCAGCGCTGACTCAGGCTTTCACATCCAATTAATCCGCAAATGCTGTAACTCCTAGATAAGCCTGACATGGCATGTAGTCAGATGGATGCCAAATGATAGGACCCCCATCAAAAGGTCCCATGACCACCGGAGCGGTAATTGATAGCACCACGCGGCGTGGTTTCACAGACGCTCGAACCGTCATTCCCTAGGACCCCCAATACATTCTCCTGCCAGTGCAGGCAAATCATTCTCGCATAGCTAGTATGTCCACTTCACAAGACGCGGAACACTGGCATCTACTCTTCAATTCGTGCGTAGTAGATGAACTTTGGTCAATGATTTTCCTAATGACCCATTACTCCTGGACAGCCCCAGTCCCACCTTGAGTCCCACAGCATCGCAAGATGCAGGAAGAAGGTACGTCGATCACTTCTTTTGTGTAGCAATGTTCGCCCAAGAATCATCCCTGAATAGCGTAGGATCACAGGGAAGCCTATCCCAGCTATATGTTGAAGTGAATGGTATGTCTCTAAATCCGACTCGTTGACGCCTCAGGCTCGATAATATTTTAATCTCTTGCTTAGTCCTCCGAGCAGACAATGTTCCCCGCATCAAGACAAAATATTCCTTCAAGAGGTCGTTCTTCGTTACTGTATCCAGTCGGGGGATAATGAAGAACACGGCAAGCGCTCAGGCTGAGGGACAGACGGTAAATTGGGGCCAGAACCTTGACGCCTTGTGGGTCTTTCCTTTTTCCCCTCCAATTTCGCTGAAAGTTCTGTTCAGTCTGGTACAACCGTCTTCACATCTTACATTTTGTCTTTATGCGAAGCGGATGGCACACCCCGATATCCTTATAGGAACAAATGAGATACCGATACCTGTCGTGTCTCAAATCGGTTCGTCTTTACTTGTGTTTCCCATTCGTTCAACTGATTCAACTAAACACCTCACATGTAGGTGTCCCTCTTTTTCTCCAGAGTGGTGATGGGACAACTGGACAATCGACGCAGCCAGTCACACTCTACATAACCATCATCGTTTCAGCGGACGTTGCCTTTCCGATCTTTCCTGACAGCTCCTCGGGCATAACAAAACTTACCGAAGATGATGATTCTCTTGCTAAAGAAGCTACTACATCCTCAAGGTCTCCTCGCTCCGGTGGTCCCATTCAATCCACCGTCCCCGAACTTCTTTTACCTCCACCGCATCACGTTCCCATCAAGACTGGCACCCCTATGCCACATGGACAGGCAAAGATGTCGCCTACGGAGGATCCTCAAGTTGCTCTCCATCGCGCCGGTGAAGCTATGAGGCTGATCGGGCCAACTGACCTCTCAAATACGTGGGAAACGGCCGTCAGGAGGGTCAAGTGGGTGATGGATACGTTGGGCCCAATTGCGGAAGTGCGTGTGATATATATTTTTGTTTATTTTGACTGAGCCGACTTTCGATCTCAGCTTTCCCCGTTTGCGAAGATGGCGCATGGTCTGCTTTTGGCAATCCCCAAGGTACGCCCGTTTGCGTCATTGTCAGGACAAGACACTCATACAGTATTTATCTGGTCGGTAGACGCTCCTAGAACAGTATCAACGCGACGACAATGTCCGAAGCCTACTAAATGCTATGCACGACGCGTTTGATTTCGCACATCACGAAAACACCTTGAAGTCCATCAAGCCCGAGTCCAAGCAAGCTCAAATTCTCACTCTCATGCTACAGGATGTTTGTAATTGCTGTGACTTCATCCGATCGTATGCAAATGACTCGCGGTTTTGTACGTTGTCCGACTCTTCGCCTACTTGGCCAGTGTAAACGTGCTATTTTCGGGGCAACGGACGTTGAGGAATATGGATGGCGGAGCCGAGAAAAAAATAAAAGACTTGTCCGCGGCCTTTATCGAACACCGAAGAGTTTTCGTGGACCAGGCCACCATCTCTACGGAGATTACCACGTTTCAAATTCTGGATGACGTTGGAATAATTTCGGCCAAGGTAAATGGGATATCTACTCAGCTTCAGTGGGTGTCAAGCCAAGTTCCAGACACCGGTACGTAGTCTTTATGGCCTGTGGCTTATCGTCCTGATGATCGTCCTAGAATTGGATGCAAAAATCAGAGAAATCCCCTACGGGACAGGCTCACGATTCACACCCGAAAAGGGCTGTCTAACGGGAACTCGCACGGCTTTTCTGGACTTCATTGTCGATTGGGTGAACGACCCCGCTGCCGAGCGGGGTCTCGTTCTACTCGGACAAGCAGGCACCGGAAAGTCATCCATCGCGCATGAGATCGCTGGTCGCTTCGATAAAATGCACCGTCTTACGTCATGCTTTATCTTTTTACGGAAGGAGCAGTCCAAACCTTATCACCTCTTCACGACTCTTGCTCGCGATCTCGCCGACCGTTATCCTTCGTTTAAAACCGCACTTGGAAGGATCGTAAAGGAAAACTCCTCTCTTCGAGCCGGCACACGCGACTATGATACCCTGTTCGAATCCCTTATCCTCGAACCGCTTAAGGACCTGCACATCGTCGGTCCTATTCTTGTTGTAATCGACGCCCTAGACGAGAGTGGGGACGCCACTGGCCACATCGGGTTGCATACGTTTCTCGCGAAAAACCTCATCAAACTCCGGTCGAACTTCCGTGTGTTTATCACCTCGAGACCGGAGGACGGCATCGAGTCTGCGTTCATTGACGCGCCATCAGTTAAAATCAAATACATGGACGATCGTGTGCTAGCTGCTACGGCTCATGACGATATCCTCGCGTTTCTTCAGGAGAAGCTCCCTTCAAACGAATACAGGAAGTATGGCCGCGCACTGGCAGCAGGGGGTGAGGGTGTGTTTCAGTGGGCGGCGGTCGCATGTGGATACATCTTAAACCCTCCCGATTTCTTTGGCCTGGACAAACGAAAATGCATAGAGCATCTTTTGAGGTTCTCCGCGGATCGTTATGGACAAGGTCCCCTGGACGACTTATACAAACAAGTCCTCGAAGGCTACTTCACGCACCCGGCATCACGGTCACTCTTTCGCTCTGTCGTAGGGCAGCTCATCACTTCAATTGAACCCCTCACTATCCGCTCCCTGACCACTCTACGAAAACATGCCTCAGACGTCTCCGGGGACGACTGCGATGCCGTTGTTACGTTGCTCCGCCGCCTTGGCTCGTTGTTGAGCAATGTCAATTCGGTTGATCAAAATCTTCCCATCGTTTCTCTCCATACATCATTCCGCGATTTCCTCACCAATAAAGACAAGAGCGGGGATTTTTGTGTTGACGTTCATGATGCTCACCGTACATTGACTCATTCCTGTCTCGGTCTACTGTTTTATGGCCTCAGATTCAACATCTGCAATCTCGAATCGTCGTATATTGCCAACAATGATGTTAAAGACCTTAACACCCGCGTTGACAAGTACATGCAACCTGCTCTGTTGTATGCCTGCCGTTTCTGGGACGACCATTTGAAACATACTGATTTGAAATTTGATCTATTTGGAAAACTTCAAACTTTCTTTACGGAGAAATTCCTTTTTTGGCTGGAGGCGCTCAGCTTGACGGGCGATATGGATTTAGCTTCACGAGCATTCTCAACTCTGAATATGTGGTTGGCGTCTGCTAGTCAAGGTGTGAGTATAACTGTTGATTCGATGAGAAAGGTCAACAGTTAATAACTACGGTCACAATAGGTTTCCCAGATGGAACTAGAGAGATTCAGGTCGTTCGTCAATGATGCCTCCGTGTTTGTACGGTATTTTGGGATGACCATGGCAAAAAGTGCCCCGCACGTCTATCTTTCTGCCCTACCATTTGCGCCAACTTGTTCTCTTGTCTCTGCACATTATTCCAGTTCATTTCCTCGAATACTACGTGTGGAACGTGGACAATTGTCTCATTGGCCATCATCAGAGATGGTGATTTCAAATGTTGGGGACACGGTCCTTTCCATTGCGCCCTCACCAGATGGCCGGCGCATCGTTTCAGGGTCGCGCGATCAGACAATTCGTGTATGGAACGCCACGACAGGAGAGAGAGTTGCAGGCCCATTTACGGGACACGCGGATTGGGTCTTGTCCGTGGCATTCTCGCCAGATGGTCAGCGTATCGTCTCAGGTTCTTCCGAGGGAACAATTCGTGTGTGGAACGCCACGACGGGAGAATGTGTGACAGGCCCGCTTACCGAACACATGGAATCGGTCCAATCTGTGGCTTTCTCTCCGGATGGCCAACGCATCGCCTCGGGCTCGCGCGATCGAACAATTCGTGTGTGGGACGCTATTACAGGAGCGACGGTTGCAGACCCATTTACCGGACACAGTTATTCAGTCTGGTCTGTGGCATTCTCGCCAGATGGCCAGCGCATCACCTCGGGCTCCTCCGATCGGACAATTCGCGTGTGGAACGTCGCGACGGGAATATGTGTCGCGGGCCCATTTATCGGGCACAAGAATTCGGTCTGGTCAGTGGCATTCTCGCCAGATGGCCAGCGTATTGTTTCGGGCTCGCCCGACCGAACCATTCGTGTATGGGACTCGACGACGGGAGAGTGTGTGGCGGCCCAATTTTCCGGACACACGGATTCGGTCCAGTCTGTAGCATTCTCGCCAGAGGGCCGGCGCATCGTCTCGGGATCGCTCGATCGAACCATTCGTATTTGGGACGCCGCGACAGGAGAGAGGGTAGCAGGCCCATTCACAGGACACACGAATTCGGTGTTATCGGTGGCATTCTCGCCAGATGGCCAGCGCGTCATTTCAGGCTCCTCTGACCGAACAATTCGTGTGTGGAACGCCACGACAGGAGAGAGTCCGACCAGCCCACTTTCGGGACACACAAATTCGGTGCTGTCGGTGGCATTCTCGCCGGATGGCCGACGCGTCGTCTCGGGTTCTTCCGGTCGGACAATTCGTGTATGGAACGCCACGACAGGAGAGAGTGTAGCAGGCCCATTTATGGGACACACGGATTGGGTCTGGTCGGTGGCGTTCTCACCGGGTGGCCGGCGTATCGTTTCAGGCTCTTCAGACCGAACAATTCGTGTGTGGAACGCCGCGACGGGAGAATGTGTTGCAGGCCCATTTTCTGGTCATACGAATTCGGTTCAGTCTGTGGCATTCTCGCCAGATGGCCAGCGCGTTGTCTCGGGTTCGAAAGATCGCACAATTCGTGTGTGGGACGCTGCAACTGGAGTGTGTGTGGCGGGCCCATTTTCTGGGCACTCGAATGAGGTCTTGTCTGTGGCATTCCTGCCAGATGGCCGGCGCATCATATCGGGTTCAAAAGATCGAACAATTCGCGTATGGGACGCCACGACGGGAGAGAGAGCGGCAGGTCCATTTATTGGACACAAGAATTCGGTGCTGTCTGTAGCGCTCTCGCCAGACGGCCAACGTATCGCCTCGGGCTCTTCCGATCGAACGATCCGCGTGTGGAATATTACGACTGGAGAGTGTGTGGCTGGCCCATGTACCGGGCATACAGATTGGGTCTGGTCTGTGGCATTCTCACGAGATGGCCGGCGCCTCGTCTCGGGCTCTTCAGATCGAACAATTTATGTCTGGAACGCAATAACGGGAGAGTGTGTGGCGGGCCCGTTTACCGGACATGCGTCTTCGATCCAGTCTGTGGCATTCTCCCCAGATGGCCAGCGGATTGTCTCGGGCTCTTCCAGTGTTGGACAGTTGCCGACTAAGGTCAAGAGTCAATGTCATCACATGTCGACTAGTCGGTGACTAGTCGCCGACTGTGGAACGACCATGACTTTTCTCATCACGTGACAGTAGCACATTCCAGAATCTGTATTGAGTAATATCGTACGATTTCTCTTATTCCATACCACAATGACTCATAGTGGCCGGTCATCTAATCGTTCTTGGGTCCGTGACTTCTTTAAGGACCACCCAAAACTTGCCCAAAAAGCACCTGAAGCATACTCGGGCACGCGGACAACCCACGACAAAGCAAAAGTATACTGCAAGCTCTGTTTGGTCAAGCACGTCAATGAGGTCCTTGAACAAGACACAAGAGCTGTTGAAGCGGGTACTTGGCAGTTTGTTCGATCCAATGATATGATTGAACTGGAGCGTGCGTAACACTATCACATCAAAATTTCTTAGCTCAATTTCTTTTCGATTAGTTTTTTCGGTTAGGCAGAATGAGGCTGGCCGCGGGTGGTTATCAGCACGTACAGAGGGGCTGGTCAATCATCTTCGACTCTGCGATCTTCAGCCCCCAGCAGTGCTTGAGAAAGCTCAGGCACATAAAGATTGTGTGTTGGGAACCACTGCAGCTGGCAAAAGGACCCGTCGCAATATGGAGGAAGAATCCAAAGATCCTGAGGCATCGTCATCGCTATTCCGACAACGCAGCATATCACCGTATCTGGGTCAACTACCTGCGTTCCATGTTCAAACACCTTCTGAGACCTTCCAGTCCCCGTACACCCTCTCAGTCGTATCAAGGGGATCTTATTCTGATTTTGAACGAGAGCCCTCTGTTGCCTCCTCTATCTCCACCTCATCGTCTAGCCGTGGTGCCTCTCCCTTCAACTTCCCGCAAATCCCATCTCAATCTCAATCTCAATCTCGACGCGGCGCGTCTCGTCCCTCTTCACTTAACCCTCAAGCACTCACCGAACCGACCTGGTCAGACATACAACAGGCGCGCTTTGAGGAACGAATCACACGCATCACTGCAGCGGCGGGATTTCCACTCTCGTGGGTGGAAAACCCAGAGTGGCTGGATTTTTGCAACGACTTTGTTCCGCAGGCCAAGTCGCCAAGTCGAAAAGTTCTTACCAAACGTCTTCTGCCGCGAACACTCAACGAATTACAACAGAAGGCAAAGCAACGGGTAAGTGGCAAGAACGCAACTGCCTTGTGCGATGGCTGGACAGGCGAAAATTTCCATCATTACATCGCGTTTATGATCATGGTTGATAAGAAGGTATGGCGCTTTTATTACGACAAGCACACTGTATCTGACTAGAACTAGGTCCATACAGTGAATGTTCATGACGCGTCTAACGAAAAAAAGACGGCCAACAATCTATATAATCTAATGGTGGAAGTACTCGAGCGTCTTCAGTCAGAATGGAAGGTCACTGTTGTCGCATTCACGACAGATGCATCTGGCAAATCTCGAAAAGCACGAAAGCTACTACTTGCGCGTTTTCCACACCTTGTATGCCCTGACTGTTTTGCGCACCAGGTTTGACTTTTTATTTATTTATATTCTTCATTATACTGACACAATCATTTCAAAGGTGAACCTCATTGTCGGGGACTACTTCAAGGCCGAGTCGATATATGTCAAGCATAGCAAGATGGCCTCAGATCTCATCAGCTGGCTACGCAGCAAGACATACGTCCTTGCCCGCCTTCGGGAGATTCAGACGCAAAACGGACGGCCGCTGCTTACTGTGATTCGCGCGGTCTTAACAAGGTGGACAGCACACTACCTCGCCTTCAAGCGTCTGCTCGAGCTCGAGCTCCCTCTCCGAACCCTCATTACTCAAGACGCAATGGCTTCATCCGATCAACAGGTCTTCATCTCTCCGGGCTTGACAGCAGCAAATAAACGAAAGGCGCGTGAAATGAAAGCAGTCATTGAGGACAGCACTTTCTGGCACTCATTAGCTCGGTACGTCAATCCGAGATCAGTGGTATCGGTCTAATATTTTTTGATACAGCCTCAAGACGCATCTTGAACCCCTTGCGAGAGCCGCAAATGTGGCCCAAGTGGCATTCTGTCGTTTGGATCAGATCTTGCTCATGTTTGGCTCCCTCAGCATATATTATCGCGAAATCATGGATCAAGACCCCGACAATGCCATCGGATGTACAGCTATTCTCGACAGCATCGAGAAGCGGTGGGCGAAAGCAGACCAGGACATCTTCATTGCAGCCGTTCTTTTAAATCCGTTTGTCAAAACTGCCGCCTTTTCTCCTCGAGTTTCATTCCTCACACGAGCTGGCGTGTTTACGCTGCTGAAGCGTTTGTATCAACGCTTCTTCTCCATCACCGAGTCCCCCGACCAGCTGTCCGCCAATATAAACACACTCTTCACAAACATCCAGGACTACTTCAGCGAGCATGGCGGCGACTTGGCAGCGTATGCTGGTCCCATCAAAGATAGGGCGCAGGCTAATGGCGTGTCCCCGGATCCGGTTGAGCTATATGAGGGAATGGTTCCCATCACTGCCGGCTCCCCCCCAACACCACTCTTTAAGCTCGCACTTCACATCTTGTCCATTTGTCCTAATTCTGCCTCATGCAAGCGGTTGTTCAGCGTCTTCGGCAACACTCTCACAAAGCTCAGGAATCGTCTAGGAAAGTCCACCCTCACCTCACTCGCGGAACTGAAAATGCACATACGCGATGAACACATGTGCAACGGCGATACCAAACAGCGGCTGAAGCGCTTCTACGGGACCACATCACGAGCAAGTCCCTCCTCAGGTCAACTGGAGTCCCTCCTCACCCCGCCGCTGCTGGACGATGAAGCAGGAGACATTGCAATGGATATTGATCCCGTGTTGCAGCAGTTGTCGGATGGTGAGACTGACGATTTTAATCGCATTACAGAGTCTTTCGGCAGGCAATCAGACTACAACAATGACGACGGGGACGGACAAATGCCGTCAACCATTTCAATTACGATTGTCGACCTTTTTAACCACGCAGAAAAAAATTGGATATCATTACATGAACGCAGCGCGTCTCGGAGCCTAAACAAGGAACTGGAGCTCTATGAGCTCCTCAACTCGGACCCAGCAGGAGTGGAAGGTGTTGACGTAGAGATTGATCACGCTCTGGATAGTATATTCGTTGTCTAGTATGCACGCGCGACACAACTTCGTTTTTTATGCATACAAATTAATTGTCGAATTGGGTGACACCGATTACCTCACTAACTGATGTAGGCGTGGGAACAGTCACGGTCATTTGCGGTCACTGACCCCATGGTCAGATGACTTTCCTGACTCTCACGACTAGTCACTGACTGGCACAACACTGGGCTCTTCCGATCGGACAATTCGCATGTTAAGCTCCGCAACATGGAAGACAGAAATTAAAAGAGACGTCGGCTTCACCGACCACTCCGTGATCGACAACGAGGGATGGATACATGGTAGCAAAGGTGAACTATTAATGTGGATCCCGCTGATACATAGAGCGCATCTTCACCGCCCAAGTAATATTTGGATTTCCGGCGAACATGAAACTCGCATTGATCTTTCTAATTTCGTGCATGGACGTAGTTGGGCTACTTGTATTTATACCTAGGTAGAACCATTATGGAAATCTACGGTTTCGGGATGTTCGGTAAACCCGGAAAGGCGAACCTGAAGTAAGATGCGAAGCGCCCATCGAGACCGACCAATTCGGCGAGGAGTGGGCACAGCCTGAGCAGTCTTTTCTGGGTTTTGTTATATACTGCTTAAACTGAAGTGGCTAGGGAGCGAGTTTCCTAGATAACCTCGCATCTCTTGATACGCACTTGTACAAGCGCCTTATATTCTCGGAGCCCTACCCAGGAAGTCCAGAAGACCTCGCTCAATTTCACCGTGACTGAGACGATGCTTGTATCGAATCGGCGAATTCCGAGTCGGTGCTTAAAAAATACCTTGGAATTTGGCGCTGCTCCGACGCTCAAAAACAGTGGTTGAACCCTGTCCCCGAATGATAAGCCCGAGTACATCTTCCCGGCGTCGCACTACTACCTCACGAAGTAACTCAACGTCGGGTTTTACTGCGCTTCGTCAGGAACGTCGAGCGACGGCCCCTTCTGTATGCGCCTCTGCGTGAATCTGCTCAAAGTATCGTCGTACATATCGTTCCTAATGCCAATGCCTCGAGCTGAACTAAAAGTCCCTCCCCTTAAACCACACAGCTCGCTCGCAACCAAAGCGAACAAGTCATCCACCAGAAACGCCTGCGGGTGATTCCTCCGGTGCGGGGTTCGGCTGGGGGCACTCCTTTCCGTATCCTATTAATCTGTCACTGTTGGCGTCCTAAGATGTCACGTTTTAGAATCACTTGTGTGAAGTCGTCAATTGTACCTTTTGCAATGACCTGTTTCTGTTCTCTCTCCTTGGGTTTAGATAGCCCCCATGACAAGGCGAAGAACAAAGTCGAGACCCTGCCTACCTTCAAGGCCCACATCCGTACAGGAAAATGTGAGAGGCACGCGCGCACCTGAACTATCGAAGTTTATAGGCCCCTGTTAGACTCAGCTACATTGCAGTGCATGTGTATTATACTGGGCTGCGGATATCGTTGCAAAAAGAGCTCGTTGTTCGGCTACATATAATCCCGAACGAACAGCGGTCAAATCCGTCGATTCCATCCGCAGGGCAACAAGTGGGTTCCGGGCGACGGTGCTGCCTGGTGTACCGTAATGGACGTTGAAGCCAGGTCTCCAAACTTGAACCTTGATGGAGAATACAGGTACGCTCTAGAGTCAACCTGGAGACACAATCGGTGCGTTGAGGTGGACCGACGAGAAAATCAGAGGGCGCAAACGTGCGGATCATCGCATTGCCGACAGGCTCATCGCTTCCCGGTTGGCCTGCGGTGGTTTTGAGCAATGAGGATTAGCATCTGCGTACAGCATTTTTGAGCATAAAAAGTCAGAAGAAATATCATAAGGCGTAGTAAGAGGGCCACGACATATCCAGGACATCCGCCCTCTCTTCGCGCCGTGAAAACTGCACCGCGGTAGCATTGGTCGCACGCAGCGACACCAGGTAGAACCGGAGGGACCGCAGCCTCCTCTGCGCGGGGGCGGGCTCGGCTCTTACCTCCCCCTCGATCGTCGCTTGCGCACGCCTCGCCCCGGCAGACTAGGAAGACCGCAGCGCGCATAGAGCTTCATTGCTACATGGAAGCTGTCCGAGAGTATGCCCAGGTCGGTAAGAATCCTAGTACATATATGCGGGGCATGTGAAGAATACTTTGCTCCAGGGAAGACGATGATTTTACCCGTCAGGTTTGGGAAGTCGCGCATTGGGTCGTAAGCCGTGGGAGAGTGAGAAGGTGGGTATACAGTGCGTTGACGAACAACGAAGGTATACGGTTTACGTCTTGCGATTGTTGAGTATTGCCGCGAACTGGGGTTGCTGGTGGCCGGTTTCGGCGTCCCGCCAAGGGAAGCGCCTGACTCCGAGCGGGGGGCGGTAGTTTCCGTTCTGAGTCCCTGTGATCCGCCACGACGATGGTTTCTCTCTTTGAGAACCCTAGTGAATCGAATTCGAGTCCCTCCACACCTCTGGTGACTACTACTCTGACAGTATCTGTTTGTGCGTCTATCCTCGCGCCTATCATCACGTCCACGTTACATCGGCAGTCGCCGACGTCTTCCTAGGACACCTGACCAGGCGGTGTACACCTCTGCCTGGTCTTCACATCCTCGTTCCTGTCCTCACCTCCTCATAACTTGGTCGCTTCCTCCACAGTCGCAACATCTGTCATGTCCCAGACATCAAGTACAAGCGCAACTTCCTCGCGCTTCCAAGACATTTTCAATGCCGCCTTGAAGTCGTATCAAAAGCAGACCAAGAAAGACCTTATCGCGCACCCACTCGGTTCCCAATTGCAATCGTGCGATTCAATCAGCGCCATCGTCGCTGTGCTTCAAGACCAAGTTCAGGAATTCGACCAGGCTCACAGTGGCGATGAGAGATTGACAAAGTGGTTGATCCCGACCGTGAATGTTCTGTACGCGTTTTCTGCTGCCCTCTCCGAGGGCGTCGGTCTGGTAAGCCTCGACATTTGAGTTAATGTAAGCATCTCTGAGTTATGTTTTGTAGGTGTTTTCGCCTGCAAAAGCGATCTTTGCGGGAATCGGCGTCTTTCTTTCAGCGAGTACCCTATCCGTTTTTTGCGCAGATCGCTCTGATATCGGTCCCATAGGCTGCCAAGGACGTTGCAGCTAGCAAAGATGTTCTCGTAGAGTTATTTGAACGCATAGGGTCCTTTTTCAGCCGGCTTGAAAGCTACACTGAGGTGAAACCGACTGCGGCGATGACAAATATAATCACGAAGATAATGGTAGAGGTGCTGATAATCTTTGGGATGGCAACGAAAGAGCTCAGGCGGGGATCAGCAAGTGAGCTTCCAATTAGCCGTCTCTTGATCCCCACTGAAGTGCGCGTAGAGAAGTTCCTGAAGAAATTGGCCGGAAGGACTGATCTGGAGGACGCGATCAAGAAGCTTGACAGATTGACGCAAGAGGAGGCTCGGATGGCGCTTGCGGAAGTCCTGAAGATCACACACATTGTCCGGGACGACGTGCAAGTAGTAGATGGCAAAGTGCAAGGCGTAGATGGCAAGGTAGACGAGATGGGCGGCAAAGTAAACGTCATGAGCGACAAGGTAGACGACGTGGACAACAAAGTCGATGACGTGGGCAATAAGGTCGACGACGTGGGCAATAAGGTCGACGATGTGGGCAATAAGGTCGACGATGTAGGCGATAGAGTCGACGACATCGGCGACAAGGTAGACGACATCGGCGACAAGGTAGACGACATCGGCGACAAAGTAAACGACATCGGAGACGAGATTGATGACGTGGGCGACAAAGTTGACGACATCGGTGACAAATTAGACGATGTGGATGGCAAAGTGGAGGATATGGGCGACAGAGTGCAACGCGTTGATGAAAAGGTCCAAGTAGTTATTGACGGTGAGCGACCCATGTCCAGCCAGCCACCAATACCTTCTAATGTGTTTAATTTCAGACGGGAAGGAGGCAAAACTAATTATTCAACAGACGGCAAACAACGTAGACGAAATCAAGTGTTCGTGATCTTTTAACATCGCTGCTACGCGAGTTTAACACTACTCACAGGGAATCAATTAACACAGCTCTTACGAGCATGGCTCTCTCCCGCCGATCCCTCCACAAATCACAACATTGCAAGAAAGGCTCAACACAAGGGAACCGCCGTGTGGTTCTTCCAAGACAGTATCTTCTTCAAATGGAAGTCTACTGGCTCCCTCTTGTGGATCCACGGAAAGCGTGCGTTTCCGTCAGCATTTTTTTTGGGAGAGCGCCTTCTGACACATTCCGGTTTCGTAGCTGGCTCTGGGAAAAGCGTTATATGGTTCGTTGTTCCTTGCCTGCGTTCCTTTCGGAACTTATTTTTGTTATCAGTTCCTCCGTTATTCAAGATATCATGGCTGTATGCGAAGCGGGATCAGCTATCATGGCTTACTTTTACTTCGACTTCAGGGATCTCAATAAACAAACCTGTCGCGACCTGCTACTTTCACTCGTATCCCAGCTTTCTACTTCCTCTAGCCCTTGCTGTGACATTCTCAACCGCGTTTACACTTCACACAAAAATGGCGCTCATCAACCGAGTGACGACACCTTGAAAGAATGCCTCAAAGAGATGCTGAGACTCTCAGGGCAGGGTCCAATTTTCATCGTCCTGGATGCGCTCGACGAATGTCCAGACTCGTCCGGGATTCCATCTCCTCGTGATGAGGTCCTTCAACTCGTGAAGGAACTCGTCGACCTTGACCTGCGAGGGCTTCACATTTGCGCGACCAGCCGTCCCGAGGTCGATATCCGAGCTGTCCTCGAGCCGCTGGCATTTCGTTCGGTTTCCCTACATCACCAAAGTGGACAACAAACGGACATCGCTGACTATGTCCGAACTGTCGTGAACTCACCTTCGAGTATGGCGATGAGGAGATGGAGAGCAGACGATAAGAAGCTTGTGATCGAGACGCTGACAGAGAGAGCCGACGGAATGTGAGAGCATCGAGTTATTCTACGCTAAGAGGCGATTCTTATATTGTTGAACAGGTTTAGATGGGTATTTTGCCAGCTAGAGGCGCTGCGACATTGCTTCCCACCGAACCTGCGCCGATTCCTTAACGAATTGCCCGAGACGCTGGACGAGACATACGAGCGGATATTGAGGGGCATCAATAAAGCTCAAAAGGATGACGCGCGTCGTCTGTTGCAGTGCCTTACTGTCGCTATCCGGCCGCTTCGAGTCGAGGAGCTTGCGGAACTACTGGCATTCGATTTTGAAGCGTCAAGCTCTGGAGGGATTCCGAAGTTGAAGGACAGCTGGCGTTGGGATGATCAAGAAGAAGCGGTACTTTCGACGTGTTCAAGTTTGATCGCCGTTGTCCCAGACGGTGAATTCCGGGTGGTGCAATTCTCGCACTTTTCGGTGAAGGAATACCTGACGTCGGCTCGTCTGGCACAATCACAAGGAGATGTTTCCCAATTCCATGTTGCCCTCGAGCCAGCGCATACGATCCTGGCACAGGCGTGCCTGGGAATACTGCTCCGGCTGGACGAACACGCTGATGCCGAGGGGTTTCCTCTTGTTAAATACGCTGCTCGACACTGGGTGGACCATGCCCAATTCGAGAAGGTGTCAACACGCGTGCGAGATGGGATGGACGATTTGTTTGACAGCTCCAAGCCACATTTCGCAGCGTGGCTCCGGGTGCACGACGTTGACTATGACGTCTCGGACCGCTTCCATTTTTTTTCGGATGACCCTCCACAGGCCGGTTCCCCGCTTTACTACGCTGCACTCTGTGGGTTCTATGACCTGTCGGAAAGTCTTATTATGAAGCACCCTGAACAAGTAAATGCACATGGTGGTCAGATGCAAACTCCGGTTTCGGCAGCTTTGTCCAAGAAACACTTCGGTGTCGCGGATTTACTCCGCGAACATGTTGTGAGCATGGATGTTCGAGTCAGTTATGAGAGGACCCCACTACAAGCAGCGTCGATCTGTGGAAGCACCGATATCATGAGCTGGCTACTCAATCACGGCGCAGATTCAAATGCTCGACAGTATGACCGCCGGACACCGCTGCACTTGGCAGCACTCAATGCGCGTCTCGAGGCAGTCCAAGTGCTACTCGAATACAACGCAGACGTTAACTCGCGTAGTGAAGAAGGCCAAACACCATTACACGACACCATATCCTACGATGAGTGGCCCCCGGAGGGAGAGAGGATCGGCGTCGTGCGGCGACTACTGGAACATGGGGCGGACCCAAATGCATATGACGACAACCACTCGACTCCGTTACATGAAGCCTCGTTCATGGGGTATCTCGACGTCGCGCGCGTTTTACTCGGCTACGGAGCGAACGTCGACGAGAAGGATGGGGAGGGCAGAACTCCATCCGAAGTGGCCTCGTTAAAAGGTTATGTCGAAGTGAGGAAACTGCTGTCAGAACATGGCAAGGAACATGGTGCTGAGGCTCAGCCGTAGCTTACATGGCTTCACGTTTCGGTTACCGACACGTAGAAATCTATCACCGTAATATCACATATCCTTGATGAAGCTATGAAGCCGCAAGTGGTGCTGCTGTATCGAACGAATAAATTTGTCGAGACAATATTAACCACGTGATCGTTTCCGGGCTGACTGTGCCCAAGTCGCCTTTGCCCAACTCTGACCCAACTGATACCCCACTTCGACCCCGTCTCCACCATTTACGCTAGTTCAACCACCGGCACACGTACCACCCATGGCAGGCACATTTGACCCAAACCAAGCGCAGAATCTCGTCGAGGTACCGTGAAATTCGCCCTTCTCATTGTCAGCTAAGAGCCTTTCCTCACCACTCGTCCGTCCGCCCGCTCCTTCGCCCTCCTACGCTGCAGTTCGAGAAACAGTACGTATCATATCTCCCTTTTTGTGGGGCTTTGCGGGGGCGTTGATGATCGGTGTTGCAGGTTTGCGGCAAAAGCCGTCGAGCACGCCCAGGTACACTCGTTGCCCCAAGGGTCATCGCAGGATCACCCAATCTCCACAGACGTACTGTAACCTACTCGATAAGATCCCCTCCGCGTGACCCGAAGCTCACAAGGTGACAAAAGCTTTGGGGAGCGTAGGCCAGAACTGAGCGCTGGCAGGTTCGACGATGAGATTTATAAGTACACGATGCGGGAGTTCCGGGAGTTTGCGACGGCGCCATGTACGAGCCTGGTTGCGCTCGATGAAGACTAGACGAAGGGCGAAGAGGGCAAGGAGCGATGGTGTGCCTTTATCAATTCGTATCTTTGACACGAAGAGATCCTATCCCCTCCGCCTATTTGCCGCTGATCTCCATGAAACGCATTGTGTGCGATCGCAACCAACAATCACACAGAAAACCGCGTTGCCGTTAGCCCAGCGGCTCGTACGGAGGGCGAGGCGGTCTATCATCGGGCCTGTCCTCGCCTCGTTCGAGCTCTCATCCGACTCATCCGATGGCGAACAATTGGCGTCAACCATGCATGTGAAAGGGAGCAGCTATGCCGCATACACCTCCGAAAAAGGATGATCTGACCCTCCAGGTGCTGGGTGTGCACATCCGCTGCGACATTAGAGATGAGGGCGCGGACGTTGACATTGCGACGACCGACGAGGAGCCGGTAGCAGTTCTCACCTCTGATGACGTCTGCACCTAACCCAGCGAACTTGAAAATACCCTACCCGCGTCTCACTCGTTCCCGTCAGCCTCCAGCCCGCCCATCAACAATCACGACGAAGGCCAAGATCCTCGCTCTTCAAATGAACCAGCGTTCCGAGTCGACAAATGCCCTTCCGCGGCCAAGAATGAGAAGCCGAAGTCAGAGGCGTACAAGCAGACGTGGTTCATCTTTGAGCAGCACCTCCTTGAGCGATTGCTCACTGCGACCCCCCGACGGAGAGAAAAATCGGTCAGAAACACCATTCTTCAAGCTGTCCGTGCATGAGGAAAACGTGAATGTTCAGGTCTTTTTTAAAATTTATAGGTGGTCCAAGATATCAAAGGCTATGGACGGTCGCCGCACTCCATGTTAGGTCGCGAGCCGTTTACAAAAGTATTTGAAAAGTTGATAATTTTTTGGTGTGAAAGTGGAGCGGGTATAACATAGCGTATACACAATGTAATAGGCCGTAGACAACTTCAGTTTTTGTACAAACGCCGCGAGTCGACACACCCATCGAGTCCGCGCTGCTGTATGCATGCACATGCACACTAGGCCCACTCTTTCTGTTGTGATCTCACCACTTACCGGTTCTTGATGCCCTCTCTCGCTAGTGGATGGAATTCGAGCCCCTCCACACCTCTGGCGGCTGCTACCATGACAATATCTGTTTGTGCGTCTATCCTCGCGCCTTTCATCACATCCACGTCACATCGGCAGTCGCCGACGTCTTCCTAGGACACCTGACCGGGCGGTGTACAGTACACCTCTGCCTGGTGTTCACACTCCTCGTTCCTGTCCTCGCCTCCTCATAACTTGGTCGCTTCCTCCACAGTCGCAACATCTGTCATGTCCCAGACATCAACCACAAGCGCAACTTCCTCGCGCTTCCAAGACATTTTCAATGCCGCCTTGAAGTCGTATCAAAAGCAGACTAAGAAAGACCTTATCGCACACCCACTCGGTTCCCAGTTGCAATCGTGCGATTCGATCGATGCCATCGTTGCTGTTCTTCAAGACCAAGTTCAGGAATTCGACCAGGCTCACAGTGGCGATGAGAGATTGACGAAGTGGTTGATCCCAACTGTGAACGTTCTATACGCATTTTCTGCTGCCCTCTCCGAGGGCGTCGGTCTGGTAAGTCTCGACTCTTGAGTTAGTGTAAGCCTCTCTGAGTTATGTTTTGTAGGTGTTTTCGCCTGCAAAAGCGATCTTTGCGGGAATCGGCGTCTTTCTTTCAGCGAGTACCCTATCTGTTCTTTGCGCAGATCGCTCTGATGTCAGTCCCGAAGGCTGCCAAGGACGTTGCAGCTAGCAAAGATGTTCTCGCCGAGTTGTTTGAACGCATAGGGTCCTTTTTCAACCGGCTTGAAACCTACACTGAGGTGAAACCGACTGCGGCGATGACGAACATAATCACGAAGATAATGGTAGAGGTGCTGATGATCTTTGGGATGGCGACAAAAGAACTAAGGCGGGGATCGGCAAGTGAGTTCCCGATTGGTTGTCTCTTTATCCCCGCTGAAGTGCGCGTAGAGAAGTTCCTGAAGAAATTGGCCGGAAGGACTGATCTGGAGGACGCGATCAAGAAGCTTGACAGATTGACGCAAGAGGAGGCTCGAATGGCGCTTGCGGAAGTCCTGAAGATCACACACATTGTCCGGGACGACGTGAAAGTAGTCGATGGCAAAGTGCAAGGCGTAGATGGCAAGGTAGACGAGATGGGCGGCAAGGTAAACGTCATGAGCGACAAAGTAGACCACGTGGACAACAAGGTCGACGACGTGGGCAATAAAGTCGATGATGTAGGCGATAAAGTCGGCGACATCGGCGACAAGGTAGACGACATCGGCGACGAGATAGATGACGTGGGCGACGAGATAGATGACGTGGGCGACAAGGTCGACGACATCCGTGACAAATTAGACGATGTGGGTGACGACGTGGAGGATATGGGAGCAGAGTGCAACGCGTTGATGAAAAGGTCCAACTAGTCATTGACGGTGAGCGACCCATGTCCAGCCAGCCACCAATACCTCCTGACGTGATTAATTTCAGACGGGAAGGAGGCAAAGCTAATTATTCAACAGACGGCAAATAACGTAGACGAAATCAAGTGTTCGTGATCTCTTAACATCGCTGATCTCGCTACGCGAGTTTAACACTACTCACAGGGAATCAATTAACACAGCTCTTACGAGCATGGCTCTCTCCCGCAGATCCCTCTACAAATCACAACATTGCAAGAAAGGCTCAACACAAGGGAACCGCCGTGTGGTTCTTCCAAGACAGTATCTTCTTCGAATGGAAGTCTACTGGCTCCCTCTTGTGGATCCACGGAAAGCGTGCGTTTCCGTCAGCATTTTTTGGGTTCGCACCTTCTGACAGATTCCGGTTTTCGTAGCTGGCTCTGGGAAAAGCGTTATATGGTTCGTTGTTCCTTGCCTGCGTTCCTTTCGGAACTTATTTTTGTTATCAGTTCCTCCGTTATTCAAGATATCATGGCTGTATGCGAAGCGGGGTCAGCTATCATGGCCTACTTTTACTTCGACTTCAGGGATCTCAACAAACAAACCTGTCACGATCTGCTACTTTCACTCGTATCCCAGCTTTCTATTTCTTCTAGCCTTTACTATGGCATTCTCAACCGCATGTACACTTCACACAAAAACGGCGCTCATCAACCGAGTGACGACACCTTGAAAGAATGCCTCAAAGAGATGCTGAGACTCTCAGGGCAGGGCCCAATTTTCATCGTTATGGATGCGCTCGACGAATGTCCAGACTCGTCCGGGATCCCATCTCCTCGTGACGAGGTCCTTCAACTTGTGAAGGAGCTCGTCGACCTTGACCTGCGAGGGCTTCACATTTGCGCGACCAGCCGTCCCGAGGTCGACATCCGAGCTGTCCTCGAGCCGCTGGCATTTCGTTCGGTTTCCTTACATCACCAAAGTGGACAACAAACCGACATCGTTGACTATGTTCGAACTGTCGTGAACTCACCTTCGAGTATGGCGATGAGGAGATGGAGAGCAGACGATAAGAAGCTTGTGATCGAGACGCTGACAGAGAGAGCCGACGGAATGTGAGAGCATCGAGTTATTCTACGCTAAGAGGCGATTCTTATGTTGTTGAACAGGTTTAGATGGGTATTTTGCCAGCTAGAGGCGCTACGACATTGCTTCCCACCGAACCTGCGCCGATTCCTTAACGAATTGCCCGAGACGCTGGACGAGACATACGAGCGGATATTGAGGGGCATCAATAAAGCTCAAAAGGATGACGCGCGTCGTCTGTTGCAGTGCCTTACTGTCGCTATCCGGCCGCTTCGAGTCGAGGAGCTCGCGGAGCTACTGGCGTTCGATTTTGAAGCGTCAAGCACTGGAGGGATTCCGAAGTTGAAGGACAGCTGGCGTTGGGACGATCAAGAAGAAGCGGTACTTTCGACGTGTTCAAGTTTGATCGCCGTTGTCCCAGACGGTGATTTCCGGGTGGTGCAATTCTCGCACTTTTCGGTGAAGGAATACCTGACGTCGGCTCGTCTGGCACAATCACAAGGAGATGTTTCCCAGTTCCATGTTGGCCTCGAGCCAGCGCATACGATCCTGGCGCAGGCGTGCCTAGGAACACTGCTCCGGCTGGACGAACACGCTGATGCCGAAGAGTTTCCTCTTGTTAAATACGCTGCTCGACACTGAGTGGACCATGCCCAATTCGAGAGGGTGTCAACACGCGTGCGAGATGGGATGGATGACCTGTTTGACAGCTCCAAGCCATATTTCGCAGCGTGGCTCCGGGTGCACGATGTTGACGATGACGTCTCGGACCGCTTCCATTTTTTTTCGGACGACCCTCCACAGGCCGGTTCCCCGCTTTACTATGCTGCATTCTGTGGGTTCTATGACCTGTCAGAACGACTTATTATGAAGCACCCTGAACAGGTAAATGCACGTGGTGGTCAGATGCAAGCTCCACTTCCGGCAGCTTTGTCCAAGGGATACTTCGGCGTCGCAGATTTACTCTACGAACACGGTGTGGTCATGGATGTTCGAAGCAAGTATGAGAGGACCCCACTACAAGCAGCGTCGATCTGTGGAAGCACCGATATCATGCGCTGGTTACTCAATCACGGCGCAGATCCAAATGCTCGAGAGGATGACCGCCGGACACCGCTGCACTTGGCAGCGCTCAATTGGCGTCTCGAGGCAGTCCAGGTGCTACTCGAATACAACACAAACGTCAACTCGCGGAGTGACGATGGAAAAACACCATTACACGACACCATATCCTACACTAGACTCCGCTCGGAAGGAGAGAGGATCGGCGTCGTGCGGCGACTACTGGAACATGGGGCGGACCCAAATGCACGTGACGACCACCACTCGACTCCGTTACATGAAGCCTCGTCCATGGGGTATCTCGAGGTCGCTCGCGTGTTACTCAGCTACGGAGCGAACGTAGACGAGAAGGATGGGGAGGGCAGAACTCCATCCGAAGTGGCCTCGTTAAGAGGTTATGATGAAGTGAGGAAACTGCTGTCAGAACATGGCAAGGAACATGGTGCTGTGGCTCAGCCGTAGCTTATATAGCTTCACGTTTCAGTTACCGATACGTAGAAATCTATTACTGTAAATTTTATGTAGCTTGCTGCAAGTGGCGCTGCTGTATCGAACGAATAAATTTGTCGTTGAGACAATATATTAATCACGTGATCGTTTCCGGGCTGACTGCCCATCTCGCCTTTCCTCACTACTCGTCCGTCCGCCCGCTCCTTCACCCTCCTACGCTGCAGATCGAGAAACAGTACGCACCATATCTCCCTTTTTGCGGGGCTTTGCGGGGGCACTGATGATCGGTGTTGCAGGTTTGCGGTAAAAGCCGTCGAGCACGCGCGGGTACACTCGTTGCCCCAATGGTCATCGCAGGATCACCCAATCTCCACAGACGTACTGGAACCCATCGATAAGATCCCCTCCGCGTAACTTGAAGCTCACAAGGTGACAAAAGCTTTGGGGAGCGTGGGCTGGAACTGAGCGCTGGCAGGTTCGACGATGAGATTTACGAGTACACGATGCGGGAGTTCCCGGAGTTTGCGACGGCGCCACGTACGAGCCTCGTTGCGCTCGATGAAGACTAGACGAAGGGCGAAGAGGGCAAGGAGCGGTGGTGTGCCTTTCTCAATTCGTATCTTTGATATGAAGAGATCCTGTCCCCTCCGCCCATTTGCCGCATTATATGCGATCGCAACCAACAATCACACAGAAAACCGCGTTGTTGTTAGCCCAGCGGCTCGTACGAAGGGCGAGGCGGTCTACCATCGGGCCTGTCCTCGCCTCGTTCGAGCTCTCATCCGACTCATCCGATGGCGAACAATTGGCGTCAACCATGCATGTGAAAGGGAGCAGCTACGCCGCATACACCTCCGAAAAAGGATGGTCTGACCCTCCGGGCGTTGGGTGTGCACATCCGCTGCAACATTAGAGATGAGAGCGCGGACGTTGACATCGCGACGACCGACGAGGGGCTGGTAGCAGTTCTCACCTCTGATGACGTCTGCACCTAACCCAGCGAACTTGAAAATACCCTACCCGCATCTCACTGGTTCCCGTCGGTCTCCAGCCCGCCCACCAGCAATCACGACGAAGGCCAAGATCCTCGCTCTTCAAATGAACCAGCGTTCCGAGTCGACAAATGCCCTTCCGCGGCCAAGAATGAGAAGCCGAAGTCAGAGGCGTACAAGTAGACGTGGTTCATCTTTGAGCAGCACCTCCTTGAGCAATTGCTCACTGCGACCCCCCGACGGAGAGAAAAATCGGTCAGAAACACCATTCTTCAAGCTGTCCGTGCATGAGGAAAACGTGAATGTTCAGGTCTTTTTTAAAATTTATAGGTGGTCCAAGACATCGAAGACTATGGACGGTCGCCGCACTCCATGTTAGGTCGCGAGCCGTTTATTGAAAAGTTGAAATTTTTTTTGGTGTGAAAGTAACATAGCGTATACACAATGTAATAGGCCGTAGACAACTTCAGTTTTTGTACAAACGCCGCGACTCAACGCACCCATCGAGTCCGCGCTGCTGTATGCATGCACATGCGCACTAGGCCCACTCTTTCTGTTGTGATCTCACCACTTACCGGTTCTTGATGCCCTCTCTCGCTAGTGGATGGAATTCGAGCCCCTCCACACCTCTGGCGACTGCTACCCTGACAATATCTGTTTGTGCGTCTATCTTCGCGCCTATCATCACATCCACGTTACATCGGCAGTCGCCGACGTCTTCCTAGGACACTCAGTAAAAATGAAAAAGTCTGAATGAGTCAGCGGCGGTCCGAATGCGGACAGCTGGGGTCAATTCGGGTCAAGCGGAGTCCGGTGGCAGTCAGAATTTTTGCACAAGTCCGACTAGGCCGGACCAGAGTCATTTGGTAGTCATTTGGTAGTCAGGTCGAGTTAGAATACTAGGGATCCGAGATTGTCGAAATTGCACTTTTTTTTGTTACATAATGGAGCTCAGTTGTGATCGCCTCAATGTAATCCGACTATGTTCACAACTTGGTGTATCCATTTACTGTAATATCATGTGGGAAGTAAATCATTTCCAGTGCAGACCACTACTGTATTCCATCCAAGTAAAAACAGCTGCCAACATCCAAATCAATGTGACCCTTTGGTGTAACTACCCCACCACAAGTACCAATGTTCTTCCTCTTCCACCTTGTGTGCGGGAATCACCTTGACCTGCTCGCTTCCATAGATTAATTTGAGCAGCTCTGAGATGCCCTTAAAGTGGCTGTGGTTAGTGAGCAAGTGAAGGTCGATTGACAAGGTTGAAGATGTAGGGTTGCAGCCGAAGGAAGGAAGTGAGGGACTCAATGCTGCCATGCTGGTGGCAACTCTTGAACTGTCAGAATACTGGACCCTGATGTTGGGAATGAGGAATGACGCAAACTTTGAAAGGGAGTGTGGCCAACTGGTGGGTGAAGAAATTCTCATAGGTGCAAATGTAGTGCATCACAAAGTCAGATGTATGGGGGTGGATGGATGGATTGTGCAACCCTTGATAGAAGTGTTCCGCCAAGGCAGGCATGATGTTGAATAGAGGCTCGGTGTATGCAATCAGTTCTGGATTACCTTTGCTCTTATTAGTCTGAGGGATCCCAATATCAAAGGTGCCGAAGAATGAAAGAATGTATGGCCAAAGTAGCAGCATGGGTGGAATTGACAACGTGAACTAAAGGATGGTCAGAGAACGATCAACGGTTAAGAAGAATGAGAGCACACCTTTGCCTGAGACCAGGGGCACGAAGCCAGGAAAATCAGCCAAAGGATTGGGTGAAAACGGGGACATACTACCGATTGGCCAGAGATGAAGATGGAAAAGGTCAATAGGAAATGAATGGATGGATGAATGAATGGGAGGCAGATAGTGGTGCTAGGGTGGAAAGCTTGAGACTGACAACGCAGCGACCGAGTCCGGAATGTAGTTGACCTGATCGCCGAGGGTGTGGATGACCAAGGGTATTCAATGAGAGTGATGGGAATGCAATGACGAAAGAGACAACAAAATGGAGGACAAGATGAAGAGATGAGAAAAGAGGTTCAGCAGAGAGTCTGTTGTAGTCTGAGTCAAATCCGAGCACTGGGGTCCAAACCCTGCCCCACAAACCAAAGTACAGTACTGTAATGAAGTCTCTCAGCTCTTAGATAAGACTTGGCAATCTGGGATTCTGGGGCACTCTCAAGCGTAGAAAGCTTGATGTGCTTGGACATCAGCTGCGTCTATCCAAGGTGATACTCTTCATGATGGTGGTCCGTGCCAGTGGAGGCCTGTTGATCTCCTCAACTGTCATCGTCTTTCTCTCCTGTGTGCTGCTGTGCGGATCCCTGTGATGCCCTCATCTTCTCCGTCTTTTCTCTCCTCTTGTGGATCTTCATGGTGTTCCTATATGGGTCCTCAGGTACTCTCACCATCCCTAGCTGACCAGTCTCAATGATACACAATACCGATGGAAGTGACGACGGAAACAGGCAATACGATAACAATGGTTGGACGTTGGGTAGACATGTAGGAAATGTACAGTTGGGTGGCCCATACGCAGGTGAGTTTTTACCTGTCTCTGGTGGAGGGACGCTGCTAGCCCGCTCAGCTATTCTATCACGGACCCTTCTTCCGACTATTCCCCCTCCTTCTTGTCAACCTATACCGCCTCTAGAACAATACCTTGTCACTCTGCCTATGGTCTTGGTGGTCTCTTATCCTTACAGGGCCAGATATCTTGGGCAACTGGTCTCCTCTTGAGGAGGCCATTTTGGAGGATGCTCCCTGGCCAACTGAGTGCTATCCCCTGAACCCTCCAGGTCCAACATTGTGATCACGATTAGATGTCCCACAGCCTCACATTCGACACACAGTGATGACAGCAATAATGACCAGCACAGCTACAACATCGTGATCGATGCCAATCCTTCAGTCACCGAGCTAACCTGCCCTGGCAGCAAGTTTTGAAGCACACCGAGACTCCATCTTCCCTGGCGGCCACGCCCAATGCCATGCCCAGGGTTCATAGCGAATCCACGCCGCCAGTTAGTGGGTCAACAGTCGAGGTCGATACCTTGTCTGAGGAGGTGGGTGGGAGCAGCGAGGAGACTCGGAGTGAGCAATCAACAATCGCAGTGTCAAATATCAAGAGCAGACAAGAGGAATCTTCTGGATCTGACAGCAGCAGGGGGGATGGCGATGAGCCATTACTCAGTTTGTTGTCCTCTCTCCTCCCCTTCCCACTTGTGTTGACCCTTTTTTCCTGCTAGCGAGCAATGCTTAAGAACAGATACCAGTCAGCCACGACTCTGACTTGGATTATTACAGGTCCTTGGATCACCGGCGCAGGCAAAACACAACATCGTAATTCTTTTTTTTTTTTTTTTTCTTTCTTGTCGTTTCTATTCACTTTCCAGTTGATTCTAACCCTGTAGCATGGGCACGGGCTCATTTCCTGTGCAACTTCACGGTGTGCAGCACCTGCCCCAACAACACCCTGTTCTAGCAGCAGCAACCTGAACCTGCCAACGTCTTTCATGCAACCCCCTGACTGCTCCACAGCTGCTCCAGCTGCTGGTCTTCTGATCAAACTTTTGATCAGAAGATCAGATGCTTGTGGATTGTGGCCTCAAATTGCCAGCCCAATGTCTCTTGTCACAGACGCTCTATTTTTGCCTTATTTTTCTGTATTTTTATGGATTTATTCGGTGAAGATACAAGTCTCCAACGTTGTGCTCAACGTCCAAGTCCTTATCATTAGATATGGTAAGATGGTTAGTCACGTGATACCAACATGTGCACCCACAAGTGTGTGACCCTGAGATAGTAACTTCCTTATTGGATGTTACCTCTTTAGGTCACCTTCCTCATTAGTATAGTAGTTTCTCATTGGACGATAAGCAAGGAAGGTTCTAGATAGTTCTAGACTACATTGTCATAGGGTTGTGACTCATAGATAAGGACATGTCACTGTTTCTGTCAGCATTAATGACTGTGCATCAGTCAGCACAATAGATAATGCTATTATTAGACACGACGCGTCAGCATCTGACTCATTACTATTACACATACCTTTAGTAACAAGGTTCAATAGTAATTTGATCTCAGCCGCAGCATAGTATATAAACCCTCATGTAGCATCCTGAGTGGAACCAACTTGTCCTCTTGGTTCTCCACTCAGGTGTGTATTCCCCTTGTACTTCCCTTACCTCTCCAATGTTAACTTGTCCTCTTGGTTCTCCACTCAGCGTGCCACTGCGTGATCACCTTGCCTTTGACCTTGTATAAAGGTCTCATGTGTGCATATTCTCTGCAGTGACTGTACGTTCGGTGCGTGACTTGTCTCTGTGCTAGGCTTGGGTGTATACCAGTTCAGTTCACTTACCTTCACCTTGGTCTAGTTGTATGTGATAAGTCATACCGCTACATCTCTTGGTAAGTCCCCTGCTACAGCCATTCACTGTCCCATTCCCAAGCCACTTATTATGTGCAACATAGGTCTCGGCAGTATTCAAGACTTGGAAAAAAAAACTTGGGCTTGCCTGGTACAAATCATTCAACTGGCTGTAAGTCATTTCCACTAGCTCTGTTCCATTCCATAACTAAATACATCATTTCTTATATACAGGTAAGATCAAATCACCTCAAACTTGGCATCAATACCACATTCATCCGGTGCTAGTAGGGTAAGTCCTGGATGTCTCCGCAGTATGTGGACATGATCACTGTAAGTCCAAATCCCTATAAGGCTTACTATTGCTGATGTTTCAAGCACATAGACCTTTAATGACCACTTCCCATACCATCTTCCAAACAGCTGGTGGTGCTCTATCAAGGGATGGTAAACAACAAGGGAGAGGTCAGCAACAGTATAGAAGGCCAAGGCCTCTCCAAAAATTGGTTTGTTCTTCTCCACCTCTAATACTGTTTCATCTATGGGCTGACCTCTTGGCTGTACCATCTCTAGCTGAGCTTTAAAGTACCTTGAAAGGGTAGTGTGATTGGGAAGTGGGCACTTCCCCCAACGTATGGCTTGAAGTATGGAATCTGGCCCTACTTCAGGGTAAGACTGCTGAATTGCCTGTAAGTGTGCCTTCAAATTAGCATCTTCCTTCTGCTTCTTGGTAATTGGAATTTGTTTAAATAATGAAGTCTTTTGGACCCTTTCTTCAGGTGTGGGGAAGAGTGTTGGATAGGCAAGATGTAGAAGTCTAACAGACTGCTTGTCTGCTGTATATGAGACTATATTCTTGAAAGGGGATTTTTTTGACCTGATGCCATGCCCAATATCTCCGATGGCCCGTTCACATGTAGCCTGAGAGGCAAATCTGATAGAGCCATTGTATGAAATATGGAAGGGAACATGAATAAGCTGAAAGATGCATAGTCGGCAGCAGGGAATTTTGGATGGATCATTGCCAACATGGAGGCTTTCAAATCCTTGAAGGAAAAGGACAATCTTCATATATAGCTTAGACAAGTCCTCCTCTGTTCTAGTGACAGTTGTCATAGCAAACTCTACCACATTGGAGAATATGGCAAAGTTCTTGATCACTTCAGGGTTAAATCCAAGCTCCCATGCTATAGGGACAATATACCAGTGGAGAAGGGCCATCCACTCATATAATTTGTATTGGCTTTGGTGCTTTTTGTAGGGGTCCCGAATAGGTCCACAAAAGGATGAAGGCAGTGTTGCTATAGCACTTTCAACCTCTGCTCCAAGCTTTGAAGCAATATCTGAACTCATATAGACCTGTTCTGATTGGGAGCTAAATGAAGTCCATATATCCCAGATATGTGGCATGCAGTTCTCATAGAAGAGATGAAAGGGGTCAAGTGGGAAAAAGAATGGATGGGAGAAGGTGGGGCTGGCAGCACAGATAGGGAGACCAGAGACACCAGTTTCCTGCACAATTGCTGCATACTGTGTCTTGTTGCCCTTTACAGCCTCAAGCCTCTTGATAACTTCCCAGTAGTTCTCTAGAGTCCTAAGTGGCAAGGCAAAATGTCAAAATCAGGGCGATCCCCATTGATCTCCTCCTTTTGAGGTGGGGAGAGGGGATAGTACTGGGATTTGGCACCTATAAGATAAAATAGTAAATAAAATGATACAATAAAATCAAAGTTGTATACACATACCTCTGTCTTTACTGGTGCGTGCACCCCGCACCATACTAAAATGACACCCATATACAGCCATATGTCCTGCCATTTTGCTGAGTTTTGCAGAACCAAGCATATCTCCAATAACACCACAAAGAAAGACCTTTAAAAGGAAGGATCTTCCTTTAAATGCATCAAAGGTCCATACACCAACACTAAGCTTTGCAAGCTCCTCATAGAGGATATAAATGAATGACTCCACATTTCCAGGTGAAGTGGGCCCAGGAATGACAAGTGGAATAATGGTGTTAGCAGCTTTAGATCGCATGTTGGGAGGGAGGTTTAAGATTGTAACAATGAGGACCCAGACATCAGACTGCTTCTTCATAGTAAGCTGGGCACCATCACCTGAGATGGTTATTGCAGTATCAGTCTCTTCTTGAAATAAATGGTGTTGAAAATGATTAATATGGCTAATAGAGCCAGAAAAATCAGAGTATGCAGTGGGGGGGGAATCTGGCTTCAGCTTGTTCAAAGCCTCTTGTAGATGGTCATGGTGATACCACATGGCTGCTGCCATCTCCCTGTTCATATAAAGTGACTGAATAATAGGAGCAATGGGGGTATAGAGCATTTGAGCCCTTGGGCGGCCATTCTTGTCATAGCGCAGCTGACCACATGGCCCAGAGCATTTGTCGCGGATGTGGGTGCATGACTGAAGATCTTTGAACTCTCCAGTAAAGGCCATATAGCTTCTGGGACACATGTCAACCTGCTGAGAGGATAATCCTGTAAGCTCCATGGCAAGCTTTCATGCCATATATAAGCTAAGGATGTCAGTACCAGTAGCCTCTTGAAGAACCTGTGCATGGAGCCTGTATGCCTTGATAGTACTGCGAAAGTCAACCCATGCAATATAGTGCTTCAAAGAAAGCTCCTCATCTGGGGTAAGTGTGCAGCCTCTAGCATCAGTAAGAGGTGGATGATTGGGATGTGTGTAGCCAGATAAAAGTAGCCTTTGAAGTTTTTTAATGACTTCTGGTAAGTCAGCAACCTCAGCAACAGGAGCCGCATCTCCCTCAGGCTCTTCCCCAGATAAGGGGCCATGGTCCAAAGTGCCTGTGTGCTCCATTGAGGGGGGGACCATAGCAGGGTGAAGCTGAGATAAGCCAAAGTCATCCTCAGACTCAGGCTCAGAGTCTGAATCAAAGGAGCTAGGTTGGGACTCAGACAGCATGGCATGTTGATCTAGCTCTGAGTCAGAGAAGCTGGGGTCTTCTAGGTAGGTGGGCTCAGCACTGACTGCAGCATCAGTAGAGCTTAGATCAATGCCTGTAGTGACATCAACAGGACTGAAAAGATCATCTAATACAATGCAGCAGTAAGCACAGATGAGCCAAATATATTAAAATAACACTTACCAGGCTCTATGGCTTCCCCTTGATTGTAATCAGGAATTTCCGACTGGGAGTCAGCCAAATGATCTGGGTGATCTACATGATGTACCACTTTGATATCAAAAATAATAATAAAAATAATTGATAAGTTCCCAACCCAAGCTAGTGACAGTAAAGCATACTGTTATGTTCCTACAAACATATTGTCCGACTTGGACCGTGAACGGGTGTTGGCACGTGACTACTACTCGTGGAATGAGCTGAATTGCTGAAATGTCCCCTTAGTAGTCAAGACAAGGTTACCTCCTGATGAGACAATCAGGGAATAAGAGAGAAGTTGAACAGCCGTCAACCAAAGGAGAGATGGGAGGCAATCGACAAGTCACAAAGGAAGGGAAAGCCTGAAGTCCTATTGAACGGTAGGAGTGATACAAGAACTCAAGCTAGGGAATGCCCCGTCCCAGCATACTACCTATATACTAGTGCGCGGTAAAGTTCGCAGTCAGATCCAAACACAGAAACCCTAGTATCGTACTGAGTCATACTGAGTGATAGATAAGTACAACCAATGGCATAAGGCCCTCGGTATTGTATCAGTCAGCACAAGCATATCAGCCAATCGGAACGTACATGGTAATCGGAAGATAGGCGCGTAGGCCTGTAAAGTCTGTACAAAGGAATCCAATAACCTCTAAGCTTGATAAGGCAAGCGGACCATAACACTGGTTTGGCGTGATGTTTGTATTACGCAAACATCACACTGAAACATTGTCATGTGAGTATGTTAGTCACGTGACCACTAACCGTCCACACCGCGTCCCCGTGGCTCGGGCATACTCCTCTTGATGCTGTAGCTGCGTAAGCAGCCCGTCTTCTTCATCATCTTCTTCCAGTGAGTCGGCGTTCGTCCAGCCAGTCTCACGATAGTCCCATTGAGGTCCAACACGTGATGTTGGTAAGTCACGTGGTCGAGGCACGTTCGTTACACATACCTTCTGAGCGCTCCAGGCAAGATCCACCAGCAACTGGTGTTGTATCAAGGGGTATAGGACCTCCATGTACCTGAGAAAGTAGTTCTCTTGTCCGATGGATGCACAATTGCACGAAGGGGGCAGTATCTGTATTTGATGATAAGGACAAGAGGAAGTCTTGATCTTGCCGTAGATGGGCCTCGATAGTGCGTTTTGTGACACTCTTTGCCCCTCCATGGCACTTAGAGCACGGGCAAATATATCTTTGAGCTGACAACGGCATGAGTTACACAGGAACAATGAGGATATGTGGATCAAGGGTAGGGACAAGAGCGAGTGCGGACTCTGGTGCGGAGTGTGAGAATGGCACATGTTCTGGTAGTTATGTACTCGCCTTGCACTCAATGTGACTTGTCTTTTTTTTTCTGTACGTATACACCACTCAGTGCCTCTCTGAGCTGAACTATGGACGACGACTTTGAGGACGTCTTCAATCGCAGCCTGTCCCCTCCAGGGCATACAGATACAGACTTCTGCTTTGACTATGAGGATGAAGACAACTTTGAAGATTTTATGGGCACCCAGCACGCGCCGAGACCTCCACTGAGGTCAAGGCCGCCAATCAACTTTACTGGAGCTGGACATTTCTCGACTATTAAGCCACATCCCAACCTCCCTGCATTCAATGCCACTACCCGTCCACCTTCCCACATGTCTGACACGACGCTACACTCCAGTCTTGGCTATTCAGCAGCACACACATTCCCACACAAGATGTCTTTATCGCCAGGGCCCTCTTCGGATGCTATTGCCACACTGACTGTTGCCGAACTTTGTTACAACCCCCACTACCTCAAATTATGCAAAAAGTTCAACCAGGTGTGCCAGGCCCTTGCCATGAAAACTGTAGATTGGGAATTGGCAGAGCCCCCTGCCAATACCCTCTTCCTGGACAGTTGCCAAGGTACGTATCTCGTTCTCAAATTTTGGTTTTTACTAAATAACCCAACCTCACAGCACCTCCTCTACGCACCAAAGGGTCTCGTGCATCGTCTTTGGGGCCACGCTCTGAGTCTCGCGCATCATCTTTGGGACCAAGCGATTCAGTGTCTCAACAGATGAAGTTCAATCCTACATATGATAAGGCTATCGAAACTCTTCTTGGAACCATGGAGCCACTGCCCACACAGCTGCAATTCCTTCTGAGAGAGGTCCTGTGGTACTACAATGACTGTGCAACTGACAAGTCATATGGCGATATTGTCACAAAGTCTAACATGTATCAACCGAAGATGAACCTTGCCATTCGCCGCCCAGATGGCTCGAAGGTCTCGGCTCAAGAGTTTTCAAACATCCGACATTCCGTGGCCATTGTCGTTCAAAAACTCATCAATCTCATTGACTCAGACCCCCACATGGCCACGTGTGCTGGCGATCCAAAGTCACAGACCAGGTCGTTCATCAAGAACTTGTTCAAGCCTGAATATGATCGCACCATACTTGAGCTTGAAGCAGAGCAAAGGCTGCTCCACTTGTGCTACGCTCATTGGAAAGCTGGTGTTTTGATTGGTCAGGTATTCACGTGGTGAAATGAGGCCAAAGGCAAGGCAGCGTCAAACCGCACCTGTGCTGCTTCTTCATTCCCTCCTGATGCTACCTCGGAACCACCCACTGCACCAATTCCGCAAGTTTGGAACGTGGCACCTGTGAATGTAGCAAAGCATGCCCTCAAGTTGAGCCCTGGTCCCAAATCCCCTTCAGCATTGCAGGTTCAAAAGCGCAGCAAGGATGGCATTGCACCTTCTGTCCAGAAGACCATGGGCCCTTCAGTGCCTGTGAATCGTAAGTACGCTATCCGGCGAAGCTTGAATACTAACTTGCACTTGTACACAGAGCCCCAACACACATGCAAGCTTGTTCCTACATTCCTCAATCGCACTGAGGTGACTAATGGAGAGCCTGCATCAATGAATCTCCACCCTGTCTTTGTTGATCTGTCTGGTGCGTCCCCTCTACTTTTACGACTTACACCATTCTGACTCAAGGTCGAATTCACAGCCAATAACCTTATTGGTGAGTCAAAGTTCTTCATGCACATGCTACTACTGACTGTCCTTATAGCGGTCCTCACCTCTGACTTCCCATCCTTGACAAACGCCGTTGCCCTCATTCGCTCCATGAATGCACAGATGTCATTCAAGCAAGGAAAAGCTTCTGACAACATCATGACGCTGCTTGAGCAAGTACAATTTGCAGACCCAGGTTCACCGGATATCGACAAGGACAATATGTGTCTGAGTTGGGGCCATGACCTGTTCACGGCAGGTGGTGTCAGCCTGTCATCCTCACTCACCACCTGGGAGAATGTCGGCAGTGTTGCCACCGCTTTCAAGTTAGTGGCAGCCGCTCTCAAGATGTGTCAGGAAGCGCGGCTGATGTACGTGAATGTTGGAACGCCAAAGACAAGTGGCTTCATTAGTGACGTTTACCTTGAAAAATTCCTCAAATGTCTACAGAATTGTTGGGTCGGCGCTGGTGGGGTACATATTCAACTACTCCAAGTTTACTATTCGCTTCATTCTTTCTAGGCTATAACTCCTTCTCGTGTTTTGGTCCTTCCCACTACACCACCTACCCCTTCCTATCGCGACGTCGCAATGTCGCCCCCAAAGCGTGCACTTCTACTCAAAATCAAGTGGCCAACGCCCATCACAAATGCCATCGCTCCAATCAGTACCCCCAAGACTTCCACGGAAGATGACTCTACCAGTGCCCAGCAGCCTGCCGCCAGCACAGAACCCATGCAAGGGGCTTCAGTTCCATTAGATGAGGTACATTGGGTTTAATTATGACCCCCAAGTTGCTCACCCACAGCCCATAGGGTACTCGCACAGATGCCGCATCATTGAGGCTTCTTCAAGTCTCGGAGCTACTTACCTTGATCAGTGACAACAAGCTCAGTGTACTGAAGTCAAGGCGCAAGGATGGTATGTCATATATATTCATTCTGGCATTGGAAAGTAATGCTGACGATGGCACAGAACTCATTGTGACCATTGTCAATTCCCTGGAGTTTGTGCAGGTCTCTAAATTGGCCATCCAGGAAATCGTCAAGAATGTGAGTTTCTCGCACTTCATACTTCCCCATGCTAACCCTTTGTTGTCAGTGCAAAGTGAGCAAAGGGTCAAAACGGCAGCTTGCTGCATTGCCTTAGTGCATGCACCACTGCACACACGAGGCTCTGACTGCTTTTGTTACGCTCCACCGGCGTTAGTCCGACTTGGACTCGTGAAGGGCGTAATCAACTTAGCAAAAGTTAGGCGAATGGGGAACGCGCGTCAACCCAACGCAAGCTGAACAGGGGCTCCCTGGCGCACGCTGCAGCAGAAGGAATAAGAGAGAGTATCCTTGGTAGATACAAGCGGAGGCACGCTTAGTCTAAGAACTAAGACAGACGAGAGACAAGTCAAGTGGTGGATTGAAGAAGACCAAGATGGAGACTCTTGGTCTTCTAGAGCGACTATTTATACAGATACACGCGGGCTTTAAAGCGCCGCTGGAATAGTAAGTAACCAATAGCGTAACTAGCTCGAACCCTAGTACCGCTATCCTAGGAATGAGTCATACATGAGTCACAATCACATGCAAACTACTATGCTGACTGATACGATGTAAGAGTCCATGACTAATAGTAATACCGGACCGTAGTCATAACCGGTCATGAGTCGTATGTGCTGAGTCACTGAGTCCGTACCGTAACATCACCCCCTTTTCAGGAGTGAGGCCCACCTCACTTAATCCGCTACCGATTCCTTTCTCATCTTCTCGGCTTCATCTTCCATCCGCATCAGTATGTTAGCCCTTTCAAGACGATAAAGGCTGTCCTTTTTATCCTGAGTCACCATCTCCCTCTCCAGCTGCAACTGCCGGATCCGTCGTTCCAGTTGGTCCTCGGCAAACGCGAATTGCCGGAACCGGCGCAGTTCTTGAGTGAGGGTAACATCCCCAATGCGCATTAGCAGCAGGTCGGTGGGGTGTCGGTCTCGGAGCATAAAGTACTCCTCGTGTGGGATGAACGCACGGTTGTTCTTTGGAAGATGGGGGGTGGCGTAAAGGGGCTTTCCGTAGAGGAAACCCGACCCCAGAGCTAATCCAAGTACGAAGGGGTCTCCTCCTCGGATAACCTGTACGTGTGATGCTTGTACCGTCGGTCCGTTGGGGAGTTTGATCGGGAACGGAATGTAATCAGGTCCTCGATTGACCCGGAACCCTTCAGGGACGATGGCCCTGGTTGCTGGGTCTCGTTCCCCCATTGGTGTATAACAAGCTGCTTGTGCCACGGCGACTCGTCCCCTGTGTAGAGGTCCCCCCGCTGCGTCGACGAGATAGGGAGTGGCGGCTGGATCTTCAGCATAGAATTCATGGTTAAGGAATGCGTGCCTGATGGGGTAATGGTCTCTAAGCTCGTCTTCATCCTCATCTTCGTCCAGTACTCCTTCCGCTCCTTCATCATTTGGCGTCGGCAAGCGGCGATATGCAGTTGCTCCCGCTGCCACCGCGCCGCCGTCTCCTTCCATTCTTGCTCGTATTTCTGTATGGCGTTGGGCGGCTTCACCACGCGGGACAGCTGCTTGAAGCCGAAAGAGTTCGTCCTCTGTGAAGAAGGCTTCGGGCTCACCGGTGTTGGGGTTTGTGAGGGCGTACATTGGTTGCGGAGGTGCTGGTTGAGTTGTTGTTGGATCGTCGTCGAGAGTTCCCTGTATGGGCATAGGGAATCGTTGCAATGTCTGGTGCAGTTCTTCACGAGTGATAGGGCCGTCTTCCTCATGCTGCATGGTGGTACTGCTTCCAGTGTTAGCTCCATTGGCTGCGGCGTTGTTGGAGGTGTCGGGGTTGACAAGCGTGGCGGAGGAGTCGTTGACGAGGATAGAGAGGAGTGTGAGCTGGTCATTGCGTCGAGTAGAGGACATAGGAGGAGTGGGAGATGGGGACTTATCGCGACAGGAGATTCTCCTTATATGCGTTTCTCTGTCGGGGTTGGAATGTTTGAAGTCCCGAACGGCCTCATCGGCGAATACGTCATCCTTATCTATCCACTGATTATCAGAGTCCGGGTACCCCTTCCATTTCACGAGGTATTGGAGCCGTCGTCTTCTGCCGAATCGCCGAGAGTCCAGAATCTTCTCAACCTCATATTCTTCTTCATTATCGATCAGATCAGGTGGTGGGCGCTGATAATTTGGTCCGTGCGTGGGTGTTTCGCGATAAGGCGTGAGAAGGTCTATGTGGAAGACATCGTGGATGCTCCACTGCGTGGGAAGTTCTAGGCGATAGTTAACAGGGGACATCACCTGGACGACCTTAAACGGGCCATGTCGTTTGGCCGCTAGTTTTGCGGTTGGCTGGTGTGTGCGTAAGTGGCGTCCTTCGAGCCACACGAGGTCTCCTTCTTTGAACTTGGGCGTATCTTTGTGCTTGACCCATGACTTTTGCGCTCGGAGCATACAGGAGAAGGCGCGTTGCCGTGCCTGTTTGAATTGGTCTAGCCTTAGCGATACTTGTGGGATAGGGGAAGGCCTATCGGTCCAATCAGCGCGTGGGTTGAACCCGGATAAGAGAAAGAAGGGGGACTCCCGTGTGGTTTCGTTGGGCCAATTGTTGTGCGTGAATTCCGCCATAGGCAGATAACGGACCCAGTCGTCTTGTCGTTCATTTACCCAAAAACGGAGATATTGTTCTAGCCACTGGTTCGTTCGTTCCGATTGGCCGTCGGTTCTAGGGTGATAAGCGGTTGAGATGTTTTGGCTGATGCCAAGAATCTTGCATATCTCCCACATGAATTTTGATGCGAAGCGGGGATCCCGGTCACTGATAACACGCGAGGGGAGTCTGAATCGTGGGAAGACATGGGAAACGTACAAGGCAGCCGTCCCTTTGGCCGTTATTTCTTCGTTACAAGGGATAAAAACGGCGGCCTTGGTACAGTCATGATCTGTTATTGTCAGGATAGAATCGTAACCACGAGAGACAGGAAGTTTAGTAATAAAGTCCACTGCAATAGTCTCAAATGGCAGGGCTTCTGGTTTGGGGTAAATGGGTTGTAGGGGTGCTCTGATAGGTCGAAGGTTGACTTTGTGCCGCTGGCATTCTGCACAGCCTTTGACATAGTCTTGGACGTCGTTTTTCATCTGTGGCCACCAATAGTGTCTTTCAGTGAGTTGGAGGGTACGTTTGATGCCCGGGTGTCCGTAGACAGGAGAGTCATGATGAGCGGCGATGATAGTACGCTTGTCGTGAATACCACCGGTGACCACTCGTCGTCCGTCTTTGTACCACATCCCTTCGATGTCTTTAAGCTTGTGAGCGTCCACCCATGGCTTCAATTTAGTCACATCTTGTTCGTAAATTGGGTGTTCGGGGGTCATTTCGACCGGTAGAATCTCGGGCCTCCAGTGTGGGTGTCGCGGCTCTTCTATCATGGTAGCGCGTGCAAAAACGCTTTCGGGTAATACCGTGATTCCTTTGTTATCATTCTCTCCCTGATCATAATCTGGTCTTCGTGACAAGGCGTCAGCGCGTCCATTGGAAGCCCCCTTAATGTGATGAATCTCAAAGTCATATTCAGAGAGTTTGAGTACTTCCCTGGCCACGCGTCTGCTGATCTTCTGTGGTGACTTCCAGTATTGTAAGTTGAGGTGATCAGAGAATACTTTGATTTTATGGGGGGAGCCCGCTAAAAGGGGTCTCCAATGGCGGAAAGCCTTGACGATAGCTAGAAGTTCAAGGTCGTAAATGTCGTAATTTCGTTCGGCTTCATTGAGAGTAGACGAATAATAGCCGATGGGATGTCTTTTGCCATCTGCCTTGCGCTGAAGGAGGACAGCTCCGGTGGCGAATCCGGATGCGTCGACTTCTAGCTCGAACTGTTGCGTGAGATCTGGGTGCGCGAGGACCGGTTCACTGGTAATGAGGGTTTTAAGGTCTTGGAACGCCTTTTCTTCCTCTATTCCCCAGTGCCATTTGGTGTCTTTACGCGTGAGTTTGTTGAGCGGTTGTGCTTTGGTTGCGAAGCCTCGTATGAAGGGTCGGTAAAAGTTGCAAAATCCGAGAAAAGAGCAGACGTCCTTAACTTTGGTTGGTGTGGGCCAGTCTTTAATGCCCGAAATTTTGACAGGGTCCATGCGTGTCACCCCCTTTTCAAGGATTACCCCCAGGTAATCCATACGTGGGGAATGGAAGAGGCATTTCTCGAGCTTGTAGTATAAATCATGTTCCGCGGATACGCGGAGTACGTCCCTGACTGCTTCTACGTGGTCCGATAATGAATGATTGAGCCCAGTTGCGATGCCGATGTCGTCCATATACACACGGATGACGGTACCCCGTTTTTCGTGTTTCGCAATAATATCCCTGAAGATGAACTTCATCATCATCTGGAACGTTGCGGGGGAGTTGGTTAGGCCGAAAAACATCACTGTTGGTTCGAATAGTCCATAGCGCGTTTTGAACGCTGCTTTTTCTTCGTCTCCCTCTTTGATACGTACATTGTTATACCCCCATCTGACGTCGAGTTTGGTGTAGATGTGGGCGTTGCTAAGGTCTGTGATGAGGTCGGAGATGAGGGGAAGCGGATACTGATTCCTGATAGTGACCGCATTGATTTTTCGATAGTCTTGAACAGGGCGCAATTTCCCGTCTTTCTTCTTGATGAAGAAGAATGACGAGGCGTAAGGGGACTTGGAGGGTCGTATGTATCCCTTCTTCAACTGCTCATCTATCCACTCGCGTAACTTCTTATCTTCTTCTTGAGTCATTGGGTATATTTTACAATCAATAGCGTCAGCGGTCCCTGGTTTGAATTCGATAGCGTGATCCCAGGGCCTGCTGGGTGGAAACCTGTCCGATGCCTCCTCACTGAAGAGGCGTTCAAATTCACGGTATTCGGGTGGTAACTCAGCTTTAGTAACGTATTGCTGGGCGGCGATCGCTAACTCGGTAGCCGTAGTTCTGATCCGACATCCTTCTTCAAATTGTTGTCGTTGTTCGTCTGTGATGACGCAGGAGTGTACGACTTCATAATCACCGTCTTGGACGGTGGTTGTTGCCACTACTGGTGTGGCTTTGATATAGGGATTAGTTGAGTGGATAATAATAGGAAGCATATCTTCGTGAATGGCCGCCTGCGACCATTTGATGTGGGGATCATAGATGGCGAGCCAAGGGTAGCCTAATACGATGTCTTCATTGCCAATATCGGTGATGAGGAAGCGGATTTCCTTGTGAATGCCTTTAGTTTGGACATCGACATCGGTATAATGGGTGATATGCCCCGACTTATTTTCCGTGTTATCAATATTCCATATTTTCTTTGGGACGTTGAGTAGTCTGGTTCCCAATCCCATCCTTTTTGTGAAGGAGGGTTTCATGAAGCAATGGGTTGCTCCCGAGTCAACTAATGCTCGTATGTCGGCCATTGCGTAACTTGTGTGAATCGATACTGGAACTCTCATAGAACGATAGCGAGTCATGATTACACTGTTACAATTAACTGCCCTCACCCAGGCCGATGGGTTCAGGCGTCCTGAAAACCCTCCTTCTTCCACAACTGTTGGAGGATAATGTCCTTTACGTCGTCTGATTCTCCAGCTACTTCATTAAGCCAATCACTGGCGCGCTGTTGAGGGGGCACTTCTTGGACCGCCCTGGTAGCGACTTCTGGTTCTTGTTGGTGATAGTCGGTGTCGATATACCGACTGGTCGATGCTTGGGGTTGATATTCCCTGCGCGGTTGTCTGCAGTCGCGGGCCATGTGTCTGTCCTTTCCACAGTTATAACACGTGACTGGCCTTTGGTTATTGCGCCCCCCTCCTCTCTGTAGAAATCCTCCTCTCGGTCGATATGGGGGACGAGGGGCGAGTATGTCTTCAGCCCCTGCAAGTCGCCCTCGAATTCGGTCTGCTGAGGTATCCATGGCGTTTGGATCTCGTAAATTTCTCGGCTGCCATGAACTTCTCGGTGGTCCCTGCCACTGTCGTTGTTGTCGCTGCCTTCCTTGTCCTTGTCCAGGGGGAATTCCCTTGTTCAACACCACTTTAAGGTGAAGATACTGTTGTTGACGAGTGGTGGCTGCTTCTTTCCACTCGCGGTAGTTGCGGGGATTGTCAAGGGTGTAGACCTTTTCGTATAGGTCTTTTGGTAGTCCGCTTGCAAATAGGTCTAGCGTCTGCGGATCGTCGAGTCGATATTGAGCGCGGCGTATCAGTTGTTCGAATTGGGTGCAATACTCATCTAGATTGCCCCCAATCATCTTGACTCCTCTCTTGAGCTCATATTGAGCTTGTTCTTGTTCCATCGTATTGCGGAAGCGCTGCATAAAGCTGCGCGTGATTTCGTTCCATAGCCCTTCGCTGGTTCGGGGTATGCCGGCTTGTATCTGGCCGTTAAGCCAGGTGAGCATTGCCAATACCCACTCGCTGATGTTAACGCCTTTAATGTAAGATAGGAAAAGTAGGGCACGTCGATACGGGGTTGCCATGATGCCTTCGTCGGCGTTCATGCCCCAGTAGACATGCCATTGAGTAAGGAACGCCTCAACTTTGGCGCATTCCCCGTCGAATACTGTAGGTGCTTCGCCAGCTAACTTGTTACTTGGCGGGGGAACAATGAGACCGGCACCTGGTAACCCTCCTCCCGGAGGTCCTCCTCCTGGTGGTCCGCCTGGGAATCCCCCAGGGAATCCCCCAAATCCGGGTCCTCGAGATGGGGGTCCTCCTCCTCCTCCTGGTAAATCGTTGGGGGGTCCTCCTCCACCACTGGGAGGATCAGCGACATCAGGTCCGATTGCTCGATGGATTGCCATGTCGTCGTCGGTCATTCGGTGGCCGGTGTGGGGGTTGATGGGAGCTAGATTAGCTCTTGATTCTTCGGCGATGCGTCTTTGTTCTTCTAGGGCCATTTGGTCCCTTGCTTCCGTGGTGAGCTGCAGTTCTTCGTTCGTGACGGTGGCAGTTGCCATTGCGACTGCTGGGCTATGAATGTGAATTACTTCAGGTTCAGGTTGGTGAATGGTAAGAGACTCAGTTCGTCGTATGATGTGATCGCCAATTGCTCCTAGGCTGGCTTCTTCTGCTGGTGTTGTCCCTCTGCTTGGTGACTGACTTTCGGATGCTTCTTCTCCGCTGATTCCTTCGTCTGTGTGTTCTTGCGCTTGTCCGTCAATAGGACCGTAGTCTGCGCGGCTATTAAGCTCTCGCGCGTCGATATCACAGTTATAGTTTCTTCCAGCTGGTCGTACAATGTCCCAGCGATGATCTATGGGATTCCACGTAGCCTCAGTCCAACAGAGGTGTTCGAAATTGAACTCAACAGGTCGGAAATGGTTCGGACCGTTGAATTCCACGAAATATCCGGTGTCTTCGCCTCGTTCTCTCCACTGAGCCGCTCCTAAGAATCTTGTTGGTACGTTGCGGTCTCCTCGTCGTTCAATATGATAGGGACGGAAAGACGTCCACTGGTCTCTGGTCGAGTACGCCACGATGAGGATCTTGGTCTTAATGTTACGCTCCACCGGCGTTAGTCCGACTTGGACTCGTGAAGGGCGTAATCAACTTAGCAAAAGTTAGGCGAATGGGGAACGCGCGTCAACCCAACGCAAGCTGAACAGGGGCTCCCTGGCGCACGCTGCAGCAGAAGGAATAAGAGAGAGTATCCTTGGTAGATACAAGCGGAGGCACGCTTAGTCTAAGAACTAAGACAGACGAGAGACAAGTCAAGTGGTGGATTGAAGAAGACCAAGATGGAGACTCTTGGTCTTCTAGAGCGACTATTTATACAGATACACGTGGGCTTTAAAGCGCCGCTGGAATAGTAAGTAACCAATAGCGTAACTAGCTCGAACCCTAGTACCGCTATCCTAGGAATGAGTCATACATGAGTCACAATCACATGCAAACTACTATGCTGACTGATACGATGTAAGAGTCCATGACTAATAGTAATACCGGACCGTAGTCATAACCGGTCATGAGTCATATGTGCTGAGTCACTGAGTCCGTACCGTAACAGCTTTGATACACTTGTCAAAATACAAAGTGGAGT